>OY728167.1:885567496-885674996 GCA_963277665.1 Viscum album | reverse complement strand
TACATAAACCCAAAAATGTTATATAAACCCTAAAATGCAACATAAACCCAAAAAACGCAACATAACCCAAAAAACGGAACATAAACCCAAAAAACGCTACATAAACCCAAAAAACACAACCTAAACCCTAGAACCGTAACATAAACCCTAAATAGCGCAACATAAACATTAAAAAATGCTACATAAAACCTAAAAATACAACATAAACCCTAAAAACACTAAATGAACCCTAAAATGATACCTAAACCCTAAAAAATGCAACATAAATGCTACATCACCCCTAAAAATGCTACATAAAACCATAAAACGCAACATAAACCCTAAAAAATGCTACATAAAACCTAAACTCTAAACATGCTACATAAACCCAAAAAACGTTACATAAACCCTAAAAATGAAACATAAAACCTAAAACTGCTAACTAAACCCTAAAAGCGCTACATAAACACAAAAAATGCTACATAAACTCAAACAACACTACACAAATACTGAAAAGTTCTACAAAAACCCTAAAGACGCTTCAAAACCCTCAAAAATATTAAACCCTAATATACCATAATATAAAAAATTAAACCCGAATAAACCCCTAATAAACTCTAATAATCCCTAAAAACACCTTATAATCCCTAAAAACCCAAAGATACTCTACTCAACTCAAATAAAACCTCAAAAATACCAAATAAACCCTAATAAATGATAATAAAACCTATAATCCCTAAAAACTTGGTAAGAAAACATAAACAACCCTAACCAACCCTAATAGACACTAATAAACAATAATAAACCATAATAAACCCCAAACAAACCCTAAAAATCCCTAATAAACCATAAATAAATGCAAATAAACCCTACTCAACCCTAACAAACCTTAACACACCATAATGACCCCTAATAAAACCCTACAAAACCCTAATAACGAAAACAAATGCTAGTAAACCTTAAAAAATCCCTAAAAACCCTAATAAACTCTAATATAACCTAATAAACCCTAAAAACGCACACAAACAATAATAAAATGATCACAAACAATAAAAACATGATATATTACCTAAAAATACCTAAAAACACTAATATAACCTAATAAAGACAAAAACACTAATATACATTAAAAATACCTAGAATCCCTAATAAACCATAATAAACTCTAATATAACCTAAGAAACCCTAAAAACACTAACAAACAAAAAAACGCTCACAAACAATAAAAACGCTATATTATCTAAAAAGACTTAACAAACACAAATATTACCTAATAAAATAAAAAAAAGTAATAAACCCATAACAAACCCTAATAAACCCTAAAAATCCCTAACAAACCCTAATAAAAACTAATAAACCCTAATAAACCCATAATAAAACCCTAAAAATACTTTCTCAGCCCTAATAAACCTTGAAACACCATAGTAAAACCTAATAAAACCAAACTAAACCCCAATAAACAAAAAAACTCACACAAACCATTAAAAAGCCCTAGAAACACTAATAAACCATAATAAATTCTAATAAAACCTAATAAACCATAAAAAAATGTCCACATACACTAAAAACACGCAAATAAAACCTAAATAGTCCTAGAAACACCTCATATATATTAACAAAAACTAAAAAACCCTCATATACCCTAATAAAAACACAAAAAAACCCTAGTAAACCATAAACTCCCTAACAAACCCTAATAAACACCACTCAACCCTAATAAACCAAAATAAAACCCTAAAGATACCTACTGAACCCTAATAAAACCCTAAAAATACCTACTCAACCCTAATAAACCTTAACACACTATAATAAACCATAATAAACCCCAATAACCCTAAAAACAAAAATATTCCATTAAAAATCCCTAAAAACCCTTATAAATGCTAATAAAACCTAACAAAGCTTAAAAGCAGTAACAAATCCTAATAAACACTACTAAACCCTAAAAAAACCTAAAAACCCCTCTTAAAATTTAATAAACCATAATGAATGATAATAAACCCTAATAAATCCTAAACATATCCAAATAGACCATAATACACCATAATATGCCCAAAAAATGTTATATAAACCCTAAAATGCAACATAAACCCAAAAAACGCAACATAACCCAAAAAACGGAACATAAACCCAAAAAACGCTACATAAACCCAAAAAACACAACATAAACCCTAGAACCGTAACATAAACCCTAAATAGCGCAACATAAATATTAAAAAATGCTACATAAAACCTAAAAACACAACATAAACCCTAAAAACACTACATGAACCCTAAAACGATACCTAAACCCTGAAAAATGCAACATATATGCTACATCACCCCTAAAAACGCTACATAAACCCATAAAACACAACATAAACCCTAAAAAATGCTATATAAAACCTAAACTCTAAACACGCTACATAAACCCAAAAAACGTTGCATAAACCCTAAAAAATGATACATAAAACCTAAAACTGCTAACTAAACCCTAAAAGCGCTACATAAACACTAAAAATGCTACATAAACTCAAACAACACTACAAAAATACTGAAAAATTCTACAAAAACCCTAAAGACGCTTCAAAACCCTCAAAAATATTAAACCCTAATATACCATAATATAAAAAATTAAACCCGAATAAACCCCTAATAAACTCTAATAATCCCTAAAAACGCCTTATAATCCCTAAAAACCCAAAGATACTCTACTCAACCCAAATAAAACCTCAAAAATACCTAATAAACCCTAATAAATGATAATAAAACCTATAATCACTAAAAACATGGTAAGAAAACATAAACAACCCTAATACACACTAATAAACAATAATAAACCATAATAAACCCCAAACAAACCCTAAAAATCCCTAATAAACCATCAATAAATGCAAATAAACCCTACTCAACCCTAAAAAACCTTAACACACCATAATGACCCCTAATAAAACCCTAAAAAAACCTAATAATGAAAAAAAACGCTAGTAAACCTTAAAAAATCCCTAGAAACCCTAATAAACTCTAATATAACCTAATAAACCATAAAAACGCACACAAACAATAAAAAAATGATCACAAACAATAAAAACATGCTATATTACCTAAAAATACCTAAAAACACTAATATAACCTCATAAAGACAAAAAACGCTAATATACATTAAAAATACCTAGAATCCATAAGAAACCAGAATAAACTCTAATATAACCTAAGAAACCGTAAAAACACTCACAAACAAAAAAACGCTCACAAACAATAAAAACGCTATATTATCTAAAATGGCTTAACAAACACAAATATAACCTAATAAAATAAATAAAAGTAATAAACCCATAACAAACCCTAATAAACCCTAAAAATCCCTAACAAACCATAATAAAAACTAATAAACCCTAATAAACTAATAATAAAACCCTAAAAATACTTTCTCAGCCCTAATAAACGTTGACACACCATAGTAAAACCTAATAAAACCAAACTAAACCCCAATAAAAAAACACAAACAAACCATTAAAAAGCCCTAGAAACCCTAATAAACCATACTAAATTCTAATAAAACCTAATAAACCATATAAAAATGCCCAAAAACACTAAAAACATGCAAATAAAACCTAAATAGTCCTAGAAACACCTCATATATATTAACAAAAACTAAAAAACCCTCATATACCCTAATAAAAACACTAAAAAACCCTAGTAAACCATAAACTCCCTAACAAACACTAATAAACACTACTCAACCCTAATAAACCAAAATAAAACACTAAAGATACCTACTAAACCCTAATAAAACCCTAAAAATACATACTCAACCCAAATAAACCTTAACACACTATAATAAACCATAATAAACCCCAATAACCCAAAAAACACAAATATACCATTAAAAATCCCTAAAAATCCTTATAAATGCTAATAAAACCTAACAAAGCTTAAAAGCAGTAATAAAACCTAATAAACACTACTAAACCCTAAAAAACCCTAAAAACCCTCTTAAGAAAATAATAAACCATAATGAATGATAATAAACCCTAATAAATCCTAAAAATATCCAAATATACCATAATACACCATAATATTCCCTATTAAACCAAACTCAATCCAAATAAAACCCTCAAAATACATAATAAACCCTTATAAACCTTAACACACCACAATAAACCCTAATAAAATCCTAATAACCCCCACAAAACCCTAAAAAATTCTAATATACCATTAAAACCCCTAAAACCCATACAAATCATAATAAATGTTAATAACACCTAAAAATTCAAAAAAAAGCTAGTAAACCCTAAAAATTCCTCAAAAATTAATAATAGTAATAATGCACGTGCATGTGCATATGAAACCCTTAAAATCTTAAAAACCCTAGCAAACTCTAAAAACCCTAAAAACCTAAAAACCACTAAAAATGCTAAAAAACACTAAAAATCCTAAAAATGCCTAACAACACCCTAACTAACCCTATGAAACTCTTAAAACCCTAAAACCCCTAGCAAACTCTAAAAACCTCAAAAAAACCATAATACACCCTAAAGAACCCTAAAAATCCTAAAAACCCTAAAGAAACTTAATGAACCACTAAAGCCACTAACAGCGCTGCATAAACCCTATCAATTGCTACAAAAACTAGAAAAATGCTTCAAAACCCACAAAATGCAAAAAAAAAACCCAAAAAATGCTAAAATAACCCTAACAAAGCATAAAAAATCCAAAGACACCCATAAAACCCAAAAAACACATCAAACCCCAAACTAATCAAACAAACTGTAACAAACCCTAAAAACCCTAACAAAACCTAACAAACCCTAACAAACACTAATAAGCCCTAAGAACCACTAATAAACCCTAATAACCCATAAAACCCACTATTAAACCCTAAAACCCTAATAAACACTAATCAATCGTAATAACCTATAAAAAACCCTAACAAACTCTAT
Organism: Viscum album; assembly: GCA_963277665.1. NCBI lineage: Eukaryota > Viridiplantae > Streptophyta > Magnoliopsida > Santalales > Viscaceae > Viscum > Viscum album. Next base: position 885,670,095 of record OY728167.1, on the reverse strand, counting down.
TAAACCCTAACAAATGTTAAAAATCCCTAAAACCCATAATATAAAATAAAAAACACCATTAAACCATAATAAACCCTAATAATCACTAAAAACCCTTACAAACCTGACAAAACGCCTAAAACATCTCCAAATAATAGCCTACAAAACCCTAAAACCCGCTAATAAACTGTAAAAAACCCTAATAACCCAAATATAAATCATAACAAACCATAAAAACCCCATATAAATTGTATCAAATCCTAATAATGCCAAATAAATCTTAACAAACTGAAATAAACCATATCAAACCCCTACCAAACCCAAATAAACCCTAACAAATCATAATAAACCCTAATAAATCATAATAAACCCAAATACATGTTACTAAACCCTAATAAATAAAATAAACCCTAATAAACCCTAATAAATCTTAGATAACCCTAAAAGGGGTTGATAAACCCTAGAAAAAGCAATAAATGCCTACAAAAGCCCAATAAAACCCTAATATACAATAAAAACGATAATAAACTGTTACAAATCCTAAAGAATACAAATAAACCCTAAAGAACCCTAATAAACCCTAAAAACCATATTAAACTCCAAAGAGCACTAAAAAACCCTAAAGAACCCAAAAAAAATGCTAAAACGCATTATATAAACCCTAAAAACCGCTACAATACCCAAACAAACCCAAAAACACAATAAAAACCCATAACAACCCCTATCAATCCAAAAAAAACAAATTAACTCATAAAACCCGCCAAAAACCATTAAAAATCCATCAGAAACCAAGGAAAACCATAAACACCCGTTAACAACCCTTAAAACCATAAAAAACACTACAACCCATAAACAACCATTAAACCCCTAAAAAAGGATTCAAATAGATACATAATCCCAAAAAACATTACATAAACCCTAAAAAATGCAACAAAACATGAAAAACGCAACATAAACCAAAAAACAGAACAGAAACCCCCAAAACACTACATAAACCCTAAAAGTACTACATAAACCCTAGAACTGTAACATAAACCCTAAAAAACACAACAAAATCCCTAAAAATGCAACATAAACATTAAAAAACGCAACATAAAACCTAAAAACACAATATAAACCATAAACACACTACATGAACCCTAAATACGTTACATAAACCCTAAAAAATGCAACATAAACGCTACATCACCCTTAAAAACGATACATAATGACAGAAAACGCAACATAAACCCTAAAAATGTTACATAAAAGCTAAATCCTAAACACGCTACATAAACCCTAAAATGTTACATAAACCCTAAAAATGATACATAAAACCTTAAAACGCTAACTAAACACTAAAAATGATACATAAACATTGAAAATTCTACATAAACTCTAACAATTCTAGACAAACACTAAAATATTCTACAAAAAATCCAAAGACGCTTCAAAACCATCAAAAATATTAAACCCTAATATACTATAATATAAAACATAAATCCATAATAAACCCCTAATATACCACTAAAGAACTGCTAAATCCACTAATAATGCTACAAAAACCTAACAATTGCTACAAAAAACCAAAAAATGCTTCAAAACCCACAAAACGCAACAAAACCCCAAAAAATGCTAAAATAACCCTAACAAACCATTAAAATCCAAACACACCCATAAAACCCAAAAAAATGCATAAAACCCCAAACAACTCAAACAAACTGTAACAAACCCTAAAAACCCTAATAAAACCTATCAAACCCTAACAACCACTAATAACCCCTAAGAACCACTAATAAACCCTAATAACCCCTAAAACCCACTATTAAAACCTAAAAACCTTAATAAACACTAATAAATCGTAATAACCTGTAATAAACCCTAAAAAAATCTATTAGACCCTACTAAACTCTACAAAATCTCTAAAACCCCTAATATGCAATAAAAACACTATTAAACCATAATAAACCCTATTAATCACTAAAAACCCTAACAAATCTGATAAAATGCTACAAAAACCTCCAAATAATAGCCTACAAAATCTTACAACCCACTAATAAACCCTAAAAACCCTAATAACCCCAAAATAAATCATAACAAACCCTTAAAACCCCAAATAAATCGTAACAAATCCTAATAATTTCAAATAAATCATAACAAACTGAAACAAACCATAACAAATCCCTAATAAACCGCAATAAAACATATCAAAGCATAATAAACCCTATTAAATCGTAATAAACCCAAATACATGTTACTAAACCCAAATAAATAAAATAAAACCTAATAAAACCTAATAAATCCGAAATAACCCTAAAAAGGTTGATAAACCCTAGAAAAAGCTATTAATGCCTAGAAAAGCCCAATAAAACCCTAATATAAAATTAAAAATGCTAATAAACTGTAAAAAATCCTAAATAACACTACTAAGCCCTAAAGAACCCTAATAAACCCTAAATAACCATATTAAACTCTAAAGAACACTTAAATACCCTAAAAACCCAAACAAATGCTCAAACACATTATATAAACCCTAAAAACTACTACAATACCCAAACAAACCCTAAAACACACTAAAAAAACCCTAACAACCCCTATCAATCTCAGAATAACTTATTATACCATAAAAACCACCAAAAACCATCAAAAATCCACCAAATACCATAAAAACCATAAACACCCATTTACAACCCTTAAAACCCCTAAAAACACTACAAACCATAAACAACCCTTAAAAATCTAAAGAGGCTTCAAATAGATACATAACCCCTAGAAACATTACATAAACCCTAAAAATGAAACAAAAACCCTAAAATGCAACATAAACCAATAAACGCAACATAAACCCAAAAAATGATACATAAACCCTAAAAGCACTACCAAACCCAAGAACTGTGACATAAACAAAAAAAATGCAACATAAACCCAAAAAAACACATAATAAACATTAAAAAGTGCTACATAAAACCTAAAAACACAATATAAACCCTAAAACACTCCATGAACCCTAAAAACATTATATAAACCATAAAAAATGAAATATAAATGCTACATCCCCCATAAAAATGCTACATAAACCCAGAAAACGCAACATAAACCCAAAAAAATGCTACATAAAACTAAAACCCTAAACATGCTACAAAAACACTAAAAATGTTACATAAACCCTAAAAATGATACATAAAATCTAAAATCACTAACTAAACCCTAGAAATGCAACATAAACACTAAAAATGCTACGTAAACTCTAACAACGCTACACAAACCCTAAAAAATGCTACAAAACCCTTAAATATGCTTTAATACACTCAAAAATATTAAACCCTAATATACCATAATATAAAAAATTAAACCCTAATAAACCCCTAATAAACTCTAATAATCCCTAAAAACACCTTATAATCCCAAAAATCAAAATAAATTCTACTCAACCCTAATAAAACCCCAAAAATACCTAATAAACCATAATAAGTGATAATAAAAACTAATAAACCCTAAAAACACATTATGAAAACCTAAACAACCCTAACCAACCCTAATAGACACTAATAAACAATAATAAACCTTAATAAACCCCAAAAAACCCTAAAAGCCCTAATAAACCAAAAATAAATCCAAATAAACCCTACTCAACCCTAACAAACCTTAACACACCATAATAACCCCTAATAAAACCCTACAAAACCCTAATAAATAAAAAATGCCAGTATACCTTAAAAATCGCCAGAAACCCTCATAAAATCCAATTTAACCAAATAAACCCTAAAAATGCTCACAAACAATAAAAAAACAATCACAAACAATAAAAACGCACTATATTGCCTAAAAAGACCTAAAAACACTAATATAACCTAATAAATACAAAAAACGCTATTGTACCATAAAAATCCCTAGAAACCCAAATAAACCATAATAAACTCTAATATAACCAACGAAACCCTAAAACCCTCACAAACAAAAACAAAATGCTCACAAACAATAAAAACATGCTATATTTTCTAAAAAGACCTAACAACCACTAATATAACCTAATAAAACAAAAAAACTATTGAACCCCAAACAAACCATAATAAGCCATAAAAATCCCTAATAAACCCTAATAAAAATGAATAAACACTAATAAAACCCTAATAAAACCATTAAAATACCTTCTGAGCCCTAATAAACCTTGACACACATTAACAAAACCTAATAAAACCCAACTAAACCCCAATAAAAAATGAAAATAAACCATTAAAATCCCTAGAAACCCTAATAAACAATAATAAATTCAAATAAAAGCTAATAAACCATTAAAAATTCTGAATAACACTAAAAACACGCTAATAAAACCTAAAAAGTCATAACAACCCCTCATATATTTTAACCAAAACCAAAAAACACTCATATACCCTAATAAAAACACTAACAAACCTTAGTAAACCCTAAAAATCCCTAACAATCTCGAATAAACCATACTCAACTCTAATAAACCCTAATAAAACCTTAAAGATACCGAATCAACCCTAATAAAACCCTAAAAATACCTACTCAACCCTAATAAACCTTAACACACCATAATAAACCATAATAAACCCCACTAAACCCTAAAAAACGCAAATATACCATTAAAAAGCCCTAAAACCCCTAATAAATGCTTATAAAACATAACAAAGTTTAAAAGCGCTAATAAACCCGAATAAACACTACTAAACACTAAAAAACCTAATATACCCTCTAAAAATTAATAAATCAAAATGAACCATAATAAACCCTAATAAATCCTAAACATGCCCAAATATACCAGAATATACCGTAATATACCCTAATAAACCCATATCAATCCTAATAAAACCCTAAAAACACCTAATAAACCCTAATAAACATTAACACATCATAGTAAACACTAATAAAATTCTAATATCCCCCACCAAACCCTAAAAAAGCTAATAAACCATTAAAAAACCCTAAAACCCTAACAACCCATAATAAATGTTAACAACACCTAAAAATTCTTAAAAATGCTAGTAAACCCTGAAAATACCTCTAATAATAATAATACTAATAACACACATGCATGTGCATATGCATGTTCATGGTTTAGATAATAAATCATAATGCATGTGCATGTGCATATGCCTGTGCATTTGCATGTGAATGATTATAAATAATAACACATGTGAATTACATGTGTATGTGCATGTGCATGTGAATGATAATAAATAACAAATAATAATGCACATCCAAGTGCATGTGCATGTGCATGGTAATAAATAATAAATAATAACCAAGTCCACGTGAATGTGCATTTGCATGTGAATGATAATAAATAATAAATAATAACACAAGTGATAATAGAATAATGCACATGCATTGCGTGTGCACGTGCATCAGAATAAATAATAATAGAACATGTGATAATAGAATAATGCAAGTGCATTGCATTTGCATGCGCATGATAATAAATATATATAATAATTCACGTGCATGTGCATTTACATGTAATGATAATGATAATGATGCATGCACATACACGGTAATAAATAATAAATAACAATGCACGTGCATGTGAATTTGTATTTGATGATACAGACAATAATAATAATAACAATAATAATAATAATAATAGAATAACGCAAGTGAATTTCATGTGCACGTGCATAGTAGTAAATAATAAATAAATAAGAATAAATAAGAATGCACATGCATGCGCATGTGCATTTACATTTGATGATAATATTAATAATACTAATTGTAATAATTATAATAATAACGCATGCACATGCATGGTAATAAATATTAAATATCAACGCACATGCATGTGAATTTTCTTGTAATAATGATAATAATAATAATAATAATGTGATAATAATAATAATAATAATAACAGAATAATATAAGTGCATTGCATATGAACATGCATGTTAATAAATAATAAATAATAACGCATGTGCATCTAAATTTGCATGTGATGATAGTAATAATAACAACAGTAGTAATAATAGTAGTAGTAGTGGTGATAATAGTAGTAGTACCAGTGCATGTGATAATAGAATATTGCATGTGTATTATGTGATCACATGAATGGTAATAAATAATAACTCCCGTGCATAGCATTTTCATGTGATGATAATGATGATGATAATAATAATAATAATATTATTATTAATTTTAATAATAACAATGCATGTGATAATTCAATAGCGCACCTGCATTGAATGTGATTTTATGTGAATTCGCATGTGCATTTGCATATGATGATGATAAAAATAACAACAACAACAACAACAACAACAACAACCACAATAATAATAATAACAATAATAATAACAACGCATTTGATAATAAAATAATGTGTGTGCATTGCATGTGCACGTGCATGGTAATAAAAATATAATAATAACGCCCATGCATGTGCATGTGCATGTGGATGAGATGATGATCATAATAATAATAATAATAACAGTAATAATAAGTTATAGTTGTTTGAGAAAACAGCAGAGAGGACAAAAATGCTAGAAATGGGGTCTCGAAAAACCTAACAAATCACATATTCATTGAAAAAGGCATAAATTCTTCTTCGAGTATCCATTTCTACTCTGGGAATAGTCAAATTCAACCTCATGGAATGAACTACGATAAAAATAGGTGTCGAAGGCTGAACAGACACACAAATCAGATGTTATGACCATTTTAAGAAAAATTTTAACAGGGATCCATACACGGAAATGGAGTTTTGGAGGCCTTATGATGGGTTTCAGGGTTGTTTTTTTTAAGCATGACTTGAACTATGTTCAAGTCATCTTTCGGTGTAGATCTCTTCGGTACTTTCGATTTGATATGTGGTAGAGCTAAAACTGACAACCGGAACAAAAGTTATGGCCATTTGAAGTTGGACTTTTATTTTGGAGTGGTATAACTAATATATCTTATATTTCTTTGATCTTCTCGTATTTTGAAGTAAAATTAGTCCTCACTCATCTCACGAGATTCAATTTTACTGGTCACAGCTCTCAAACGGACACCCGAAAGAGATATTGTGCCTATTTTAGTGAGTTATAGGTTTCTTAGGTTTTTAGGTGCTAGGGGAGTTACTCAATTGAAAACAACAATAACTTCTGTTACGTGTGTTCATTTTGGGTATACCACATATCAAATCAAATATTTTGAAAAGATACACACTCTGGTAACCACTGGAACCCTTTCCGACATTCTTCAATGTCCCAAAAGACCCCAAATCCCTTTGGATGGTTAAAAACTATCTTCTGGTGTTTGTTTTGCAATAACTTCTTCTATTGGGGTCTGTTTTGCCTCTACCACATATCAAATCAAATCTTGAAATAATACCTACACTCCTATAACCACTGAAGCACCTTATAACATCCTTGAAGGCCCAAAAAGTTACATAAACCCTCCAAAATACTATAACTTCTACTCTAGGAGTCCGTTTTTCCTCTACCATATATCAAATCAAAGCATTCGACTAGATCTACACATATGTGTCCAATAGGAACACCTTATCACGTTCTTAAAGACCCAAAAGGTCCTTATGTCCTTCAAATGCCCATAACTTCTGCTCTGGGTGTCCGTTTCGCCCCTACCACATATCAAATTGAAGTTTGCGACTAGCTCTACACATCTGTGCCAACCATAAACAACTAAATAACCCTAACAAACCATGAATAACTGCATAAAAACTAAAAACCATTAAAGATTATGAAAAACCCTAACAAACCCTAACAAACCCTAACAAACACTAACATTCCCTAACAAACCCTAACAAACACTAACAAACCCCAAAACCCTAAAAAATATAAAAAACCCTATCAAACCCCAAGAATCACTCAGAAAAACCAATAATCCCAAAAAACCCCGAAAAACCCTAAAAACCCCTAAGAAACCATAAAAAAACCCTAACAAAACTCTATATCCCTTAAAAATCACTGAATGATGGAAGCACACTCCCCCGGCTCTCCCTCTCATTCAACTCTCCTAGTGTTTCCCCTGGATTCTTATTGGGGACACAACCATGGATCCACACTTCATCCTTACTCTTAGTAAAGGCGTTCTCTAGAGGCGCTTCTCAGACTCAAGGTGGCAACAACTTCTAGTTTTCAACGTCTTTGACTTTCTCGGGTGTTGCCTTTGCTCGAGTTTTTGGCCTCAGATCAAGGCAAGGATTAGTTTCTGTGTGCTCGGGCATCAACATCTATGGAGGCCTTGTAGTCTGTTGGGATCTCTGATCAGGTTGTTTTACATGATGTTGTAGACAGATCCTTAGCAGCTGGAAACCCTTTCGGTCTTCAGCCGTAGATCGTGGTCAAGCTTGTAGAACTGGGGCTTCTATATATGGTACAACGACATTGAGGGCTTCAATAACGGAGAGGGTTGCAGTGGCAGACCAAGATCTAGTCTCCTTGACAGTTTTTCGTCCCTTCCGGTGTGCTGCCTCGGGTTCCAATTTCTCCTCCGACGACGATCTGCTATGTTGCCTCTTCTAAAGTGTCGACCCTATGATTTTTCATCATATCTGGTGTGCTGGTGGATTCAAATTCCTTCTGCATAGTCGGTACATGCTTTATCTACAATTTTGGATTGGTTCTTTGGTGTTTTGGTCTTTTGGTTGGGCTATGCATTTGGGTAGAGGTTTTTGACTTGAATTTCTGGTTGCGATGGCTATAGTTTGTTCGACTTTTTGTTGTTGCTGCGACATTTGGCATGTGCTGATGTGAGAGATTGGTTTTGTGATGCTGATCATTTACAAGAATGAGATGTTGACTGCTGGAAATGGTGACGTTGCATTCTTCTTGATGATGGGATTGGTTGTGATGAAGCTATTGGTTACAAGTTTGGTGTTGGTGGTTCTACACTGCTATCAGTGGATCCTCTTGGTGAGGAGGTGATGAAGGCTAGTGATGTTAGTGGTTCTATAATTCTGACGGTTGATATTCCTAGCAATGAGATGATTGAGGATGGATACACTTCTCTAGGATAGTTAATTATTGGGTGGGAAGTGGTGAAGCTGATGAGTTTGAATTTGGTGCTGAGAGGAGGTGTTGGATGCTGATCGTTGCTTGGTTGTGAGCTGATGGATGTTGGTTAATGTTGGATGATAGAGATGGTTGATTCATGGATTTGTGTGCTATTTTTTTGGTTTTGTTTTTCTTTTTGACTGTTTTGGGTTTCTTTTTATGGGTTTGGGGTTGTTAAGGGTTTTTGTGTGCGAGTCATTTGACCCCTCCCCTCCCTTCTCTGATGCGTCTTTTTCTTCTAATAAAATGGGGGGGGGGGGGTCGGAAATATCCCATCCCTCGCATATTCCTTGCCCTAACAAATCCCTTTAAATGCTAACAAAACCCTATAAAAACCTAAGAAACACTAACAGACCCTTAAAACCCCTAACACACCCTTAGAAACCCAAACACACACTTAAAAACCCTATCACACCCATAGAAACCCCAAAACACCCAGAGAAACCCTAACACAACCTTAGAAACACTTAGAAACCATAGAACAACCTAAGAAACCCTAACCCACCCATAAAAACCCTAACCCACACTTAAAAACCCTAACACACCCTTAGAAATCCTAATAAACCCTTAGACACCCTAAATCACTCTAATAAGCACTAATAAATCCAAACAAACCTACCAACCAATAATAAACCATAATAAACCCTAATATACCCTAATGCCCACTACTAAGCACTAATAAACACTACTAAGTCGTAATAAACCCTAAAACCCTATTAGACCCCAATAAAAGCTACAAAATACCAAAAAACCCAAATATACAACAAAAATGCTATTAAACCATTCAAAACGCTAATATTCACAAAAAAACCCTAACTAACTCGGAGAAACTTGACAAAACCCTAAAAACCCCTAAAAACCCATTAAACCCAAAAAACCCTAAAAAACCCTAAAAACCCTAAAAAATATTAAAAACCCTAAAACCCCCTAAAACCCCCTAAAACACCTAAAAACACGAAAAAATTGAAAAAACCCGAAAAAAACCTAAAAAACTTAAAAAACCTCAAAAACCTAAAAACCCAAAAAACCACTAAAAATGCTAAAAACCACTAAAAAGCCTAAAAATTACTATCAAACCCCTAACCAACCCAATGAAACTCTTGAAAACCCTAAAAAACCCCTACCAAACACAAAAAGATGGTGGGACACTCCCCTGGTGCTCTCTCTCTCATGAAGAGATTCCTAGGTTTTTCAAATGGCTATGGTGGCGGCGAACCTTTTCCCCTTCCCTCTCATGCTCTTGGGGGTGCTCTTAGCGGAAGCAAGCTGATGCAGTGTCCTTTGGTGTGGAAGTGGTTCATCAGTGAATTTGTGTTTTCCAAGCGATGACGTTGGTTGGGTGTTCAGATTTGGAATCTCTCACGGCCTATCCCTCTCGTGCTTGTGGGGGGAGATCTCAGCGACAGTGGGCCTCAACAATGTTCTCTGGATCTCCTTTCCAAGCGGTGGTGTTTCTCGATATTCCCGCGTCACTGGAAGCATGGAAAGATGCTACTTCGGTTTTGATTTGGTCGTCAGGAAACGATGCTGCTTCCTCATTTCTGATTTCAGATTCCTGATCTCACGATGCAGATGAAGATCATAGCTTTTCAGCAAGAGTTTATGCGGTCAACGAGGTTTTTGGTTTTGGTCTTTAGAAGCGGATCAGGGTTTTTCTAGATCTGGTATTTCCTTGGAAAGTTTAGCAGGCTCGTGGGTTTCATTGGCAAAGAAGGTGGTTTCGGTGTGTGCAGAGGCTACAGGTTCGTTTTTCTGGTCTCTTAGATCTGCTTCACGCTTTTGATTTTAGGCTCGCTAAGTTGTGATGTGTTACGGTGGCTACTCTGGTCTGTGGTTTACTATGTTTTGGCTGGCTTGGTTGTGATCTGTTGAGGTTCCTGGATGATTTTTCCATGTTTTTCTCGATTTTGTTGATGCTGATATGGCATTCAATGTGTGTCGGGAAGAGATACATGGTGTTTTTTACTTCTTGGTCACACGGCGTATAAGGAGTTGCTGGCTGTTGGAATTTTTGGTGCTGGATGGAGCCTGGAGCTGATGGTTTTTCTTTTCAGGCGATGGATCTTTCTGTAGAGAAGGTTCTAGAAGCTGCAAATGGTGTGAATCGATGCAACTTGATTTTTGGCTGCATGTTAGACCTGGATGTAGGTGCTTCTTTTCTTGCTTTTCCTTTCTTATGAATGGGTGCTGCTGGTTGTGAGTTGCTGGTCTCTGGATGGTCTTTGGGCTCTGTGGCTTGGTTCTAGGTGTGGGTGTTGGCGCTCCTGCACTGCTTTTGTTTTTCTATTGCTTGTTGTTGGCTGGATGGAAGGTCCAGGTGGTAGTACTGATGCACAGTGTTTGGATGATCTGGTAGGTGAATGCTGGAATTGGCTGCTGGTGTGTGGCTACTCACCGTTTTCGTTCCCCTTGACTCGTGCACCCACCTCTACTCTTACTGTCCTTCCCAACACAATGCTGTTATGGTAATGGTAATGGCGAATGATGGTTGCTGACTGGATGGGAGGTGATGACGGGGACTTCTCTGTTTTTCTGTTCCTTTAGGTTTTTTGTGTGTTTTTTATGGGTCTTTTGGTTTTTTTTGGGATTGGAGTTGTTAAGGGTTTTTGGGTGTGGGTCGTTTGACACCTCCCCGCACTTGTCTGTTGTAACTCTTTTTTTCTTTTTAATAAATTGGGGGGGGGGGGAATAGCCTGACCCTCGCATCTTCCTTGCCCCTAGCAAACACTAAAAACCTGAAACAAACCCCTAATACACCATATAGAACCCTAAAAACCCCTAAAACCCTTAAAGAACCACTAAAGCCACTAACAACGCTACATAAACCCTAACAATTGCTACAAAAAACTTAAAAATGCTTCAAAACCCACAAAATGAAAAAACCTCCAAAAACCCTAAATTAACCCTAACAAAGCATAAAAAATCTGAACACGCCCTTAAAACCCAAAATAACACATAAATCCCCAAACAACTCAAACAAACCGTGACAAAACCTAAAAACCCTAACAAAACCTAACAACCACTAATAACCCCTATGAACCACAAATAAACCCTAATAACCCCTAAAACCCACTATTAAACCCTAAAACCCCTAATAAACACTAATAAATTGTAATAACCTTTAATAAACCCTAAAAAACTCTATTAGACCCTAATAAACGCTACAGAATCCCTAAAATCCATAATATTCAATAAAAAACACTATTAAACCATAATAAACCCTAATAATCACAAAAACCCTAACAATCCCAACAAAACGAAAAAAAATCTCCAAATAATAGCCTACAAAACCCTACAACCCACTAATAAACCCTAACAAACCCTAATAACCCCAAAATAAATCGTAACAAACCCTAACAACCCCAAATAAATCATAAAAAATCCTAACAACGCCAAATAAATCATATCAAACTAAGACAAACCACAACAAACCCCTAATAAACCGCAATAAACCATAAAAAATCAAAATAAACCCAAATAAATCATAATAAACCCAAATACATGTTACTAAAACATAATAAATAAAATTAACCCTAATAAAACCTAATAAATCCTAAATAACCCTAAAAAGGATGATAACCCCTAGAAAAATCTATTAATGCCTACAAAAGCCAAATATAACCCTAATATACAATAAAAAACGCCAATAAACTGTAACAAATCCTAAAGAACACGATTAAACCCTAAAGAGCCCTAATAAACCCTAAAAAACCATATTAAACTCTGAAGAACACTAAAAAATCCTAATGAACCCAAAACAAATGCTAAAACACATTATATAAACCCTAAAAACCGCTACAATACCCAAACAAACCCTAATACACACCAAAAACCCTAACAATCCCTATTAATCCCAAAAAAACAAATATACCCATAACCCCCCCCCACCATTAAAAAGCCACCATATACCATAAAAAACCATAAACGCCCGTTAAAAACCCTTAAAAACCCTAAAAACTACAATCCTAAACAACCATTAAAACCCTAAAAAAGGCTTTAAATATATACATAACCCCTAAAAACGTTACATAAACCCTTAAAATGAAACAAAAACCATAAAAACACAACATAAACCAAAAAACACAACGTAAACCCAAAAAAGACTACATAAACTCTAAAAGCACTACATAAATCCTAGAACTGTAACATAAACCCAAAAAAACACAACATAAACCCTAAAAAACACTACATTAACATTAAAAAAAACTACGTAAAACCTAAACACACAATATAAATCCTAAAAACACTACATGAACCCTAAAAACGTTACATAAACCCTAAAAAATGCCACATAAACACTCCATCTCCCCAAAAGACGCTACATAACCCAGAAATTGCAACATAAACCCTAAAAATGTGACATAATACCTAAACCCTAAACATGATTCATAAACCCTAAAAACATTACCTAAACCCTTAAAATTATACATAAAATCTAAAACTGCTAACTAAACCCTTAAAATGCAACATAAACTCTAAAAATGCTACATAAACTCTAACAACGCTTCACAAACCCAAACAAATGCTACAAAAATCATAAAGACGCTTTAAAACCCTCAAACATATTAAACCATAATATACCATAATATAAAAAATTAAACCCTAATAAACCCAGAATAAACTCTAATAATCCCTAAAAACACTTTATAATACATAAAAACCCTAAGAAACTCTACTCAACCTTAATAAAACACCAAAATACCTAATAAACCCTAATAAATGATAATAAAACCTAATAAACCCTAAAAACACTTTATGAAAACCTAAACAACCCTAACCAACCCTAATAAAAACTAATAAACACTAATAAACCCTAATAAACCCCAAAAAACCCTAAAAGCCCAAATAAACCATAAATAAATCCATATAAACCCTACTCAACTCTAACAAACCTTAACACACCATTATAACCCCTAATAAAACCCTACAAAAACCTAATTAAGAAAAAAAATGCTAGTATACCATATAAAATCCGTAGAATACATGATAAACTCTAATATAACCTAATAAATAATAAAAATGTTCACAAACAATAAAAAATGATCACAAACAGTAAAAATGCACTATATTACCTAAAAATACCTAAAAACACTAATATAACCTAATAAAGACAACAATGATAATATACCTTAAAAATCCCTAGAAACCCTAATAAACCATAATAAACTCTAATATAACCTATGAAAGCCATAAAATGCTAACAAATAAAAACAAAATGCTCACAAACAATAAAAACACACTATATTATCTAAAAATACCTAACAAACACTAATATAACCTAATAAAACAAAAAAACTAATAAAACCCTAACAAACCAAAATAAACCATAAAAATCCCTAATAAACCCTAATAAAAACTAATAAATTCTAATAAAAAACTAATAAACCCTAAAAATACCTTCTCAACCCTAATAAACCTTGACACACCATAACAAAACCTAATAAAACCCAACTAAACCCCAATGAACATAAAAACACAAATAAACCCTTAAAAATCTCTAAAAACCATAATAAACCACAATAAATTCAAATGAAATCTAATCAACCATTAAAAATTCTCACAAACTCTAAAAACACACTTATAAAACCTAAAAATTCATAATAACCCCTCATATATATTAACAAAAACTAAAAAACACTCATATACCCTAATAAAAACACTAACAAACCCTAGTAAACCATAATAATCCCTATCAAACCCTAATAAACCATACTCAACCCTAATAAAACCTAATAAAACTTTAATGATACCAACTCACAGCTAATAAAACCCTAAAAATACATACTCAACCCTAAAAAAACTTAACACGCCATAATAAACCATAATAACCCCCCCTAAACCATAAAAAATGAAAATATACCATTAAAAGCCGTAAAACCCCAAATAAATGCTAATAAAACATAACACAGCTTAAAAGATCTAATAAACTAGAATAAAAACTACTAAACACTAAAAAACCCAAATATAATTTCTTCAAAATTAATAAACCATAATGAACCATAATAAACCCTAATAAATCCTAAACATTCCAAAATATACCATAATATAAATTAATATACCCTAATAAACCCAACTGAATCCTAATGAAACCCTAAAAATACCTAATAAACACTTATAAACCTTGAAACACCATAATAAACCCTAATAAAATCCTAATAACCCCCACCAAACCCTAAAAAATGCTAATATACCATTAAAAACCCCTAAAACCCTATCAAACCATAATAAATGTTAATAACCCCAGAAAATCCTAAAAAATGATAGTAAATCCTAAAACTAAATCTAATAATAATAGTAGTAATAACGCACATGCATGTGCATATGCACGTGCATTTGAATGATAATAAATTATAAATAATTACGCACATACAAGTGCATGTACATGGTAGTAAACAATAAATAATAACCAAGTCCGCATGAATGTGCATTTGGATGTGAATAAACACTAATAAATGGTAATAAAATCAAATAAACTCTAAAAACATGTTAATAAAACCAAAAAAACCCTAACCATGCCTAATAGACACTAATAAACACTAATAAACCCTAATAAACCCCAAAACCCCCCTAAAAAGCCCTAATAAACCATAAATAGAGCAAAATAAACCATACTCAACCTTAACAAATCTTAACAATCCATAATAACCCCTAATAAAACCCTACAAAACCCTAATGAAGAAAAAAATTCTAGTATACAATAAACAATACCTAGAAACCTTGATAAACTCTAATATAACCTAATAAACCCTAAAAACACTCACAAATAACAAAAAACGATCACAAACAATAAAAACATGCTATATTACCTAAAAAGACCTAAAACTTAAATGTAACCTAATAAAGAAAAAAACGCTAATATAACATAAAAATCCCTAGAAACCCTAATAAACCATAATAAAATCTAATATATCCTAAGAAACCCTAAAACGCTCACAAAAAAAAACGCTCACAAACAATAAAAACACGCAATATTATCTAAAAAGATCTGACAAACACTAATATAACCTAATAAAACAAAAAAAAACTAATAAACCCCTAACAAACCCTAATAAACCCTAAAACTCCCTAATAAACCCTAACAAAAACGAATAAACCCTAATAAAACCCTAAAAATACCCTAAAAATACCTTCTTAACCCTAATAAACCTTGACACACCATAACAAAACCTAATAAAACCCAACTAAACCCCAATAAACAAAAACAATGCAAACAAACCATTAAGAATCCCTAAAAGCCTAATAAACCATAATAAATTCCAATAAAATCTAATAAACCATTAAAAATGATCACAAACACTAAAAACACGCTAATAAAACCTAAAAAGTCATAACAACCACTCATATATATTAACAGAAACTAAAAAACACTCATATAACCTAATAAAAACACTAGAAAACCCTAGTAAACCCTAAATATCCCTATCAAACCCTAATAACTCGTACTCAACCCTAATAAATCATAATAAAACCGTAAAGATACCGACTCAACCCTAATAAAACCCTAAAAATACCTAATCAACCCTAATAAACCTTAACACACCATAATAAACCATAATAAACCCCACTAAACCATAAAAAACACAAATATACCCTTAAAAGCCTTAAATCCCTTAATAAATTATAATAAAACCAAACAAAGCTTAAAAGCGCTAATAAACCCAAATAAACACTACTAAACACTAAGAAACCCTAATATACCCTCTTAAAAATTAATAAACCATAATGAACCATAATAAACCATAATAAATCCTAACCATACCCAAATATACCTTAATATACCATTATATACCCTAATAAACCCAACACAATCCTAATAAAACCCTAAAAATACCTAATAAACCCTAATAAACCTTGACACACCATAATAAATCCTAATAACCCCCACAAAACCCTAAAAAATGCTAATATACCATTAAGAAACCCCAAAACTCTAACAAACTATAATAAATGTTAATAACACCTAAAAATCCTAAAAATTGATAGTAACTCCTTAAAATACATCTAATAATAATAGTAGTAATAACACACGTGCATGTGCATATGCATGTGCATGGTTTAAATAATAAATCCTAATGCACATGCATGTGCATAAGCTTGCGCATTTGCATGTGAATGATAATAAATAATAAATTATAAATAATAACGCATGTGAGTTGCATGTGTATGTGCATGTGCATGTGAATGATAATAAATAATAAATAATTATTCTCATACAAGTGCATGTGCATGTGCATGGTAATAAACAATAAATAATAACCATTTCCACATAAATGTGCATTTTCATGTGAATGATAATAAATAATAAATAATAACAAATGTAATAATAGAATAACGCACGTTCATTGCGTGTGCACGTGCCTTACAATAAATAATAATAACACATGTGATAATAGAATAACGCAAGTGCATTGCATTTGCATGTGCATGACAATAAATAATATATAATAACGCACGTGAATGTGCATTTACATGTAATGATAATGATAATGACACATGCACGTGCATGGTAATAAATAATAAATAATGACGCATGTGCATGTGAATTTGTGTTTGATGGTACAAACAACAACCACAACAAGAATAATAATAATAATAATAATAATAATAATAGAATAACACAATTGCATTTCATATGCAGGTGCATAGTTGTAAATTATAAATTAATAATAATAAATAAGAACGCACATGCATGTGAATGTGCCTTTACATTTGACAATAATAATAATAATACTAATTGTAATAATAATAATAATAATGCATGAACGTGCATGGTAATAAATAACAAATAACAATGCACATGCATGTGAATTTTCATGTGATAATGATAATAATAATGACAATGATAATAATAATAATAATAGTAATAATAATTGTGATGATGATGATGATGATAATAATAATAATAAAAGAATAATACAAGTGCATTGCATATGCACATACATGGTAATAAATAATAAATAATAACGCACGTGCATCTACATTTTCAAGTGATGATAGTAATAATAATAGCAGTAGTAATAATAGTAGTAGTAGTGGGGATAATAGTAGTAGTACTAATGCATATGATAATAGAATATTGCATGTGCATTTCATGTGCATGTGTATGGTAATAAATAATTACTCTCGTGCATTTCATTTTCATATAATGATGATGATGATAACAATAGTAATAATAATAATAATAATAATAATATTAATATTAATATTAATAATAATAATAATAATAATAATAATAATAATAACAATGCATGTGATAATATAATAATGCACGTTCATTTAATGTGTGTGTATGTGAATTTAGATGTGCATTTGCATGTGTTGATAACAACAACAACAACAACAACAACAACCACAATAATAATAATAACAAAAATAATAACAATGCATGTGATAATAAAATAACATGTGTTCATTGCATGTGCACGTGCATGGTAATAAAAATATAATAATAAGGCACATGCATGTGCATGTGCGTTTGCATGAGATGATGATAATTATAATAATAATAATAATAGTAATAATAAGTTATAGTTGTTTGAAAAAACAGTAGACAGGACAAAAGTGCTAGAAATGGTGTCTCGAAAAACCTAACGAATCACAGAGTCATTAAAAAAGGCATAACATCTTCATCAGGTGTCCATTTTTGCACTGTGAATAGTTGAACTAAATCTCATGGAAGTAACTACAATAAATAAAGTAGTCATAGGTCGAACAGACACATAGAACAGAAGTTATGGACGTTTTAAAAAAAATTAACAGGGATCTGGACACGGAAATGGAGTTTTGGAGGCCTTCTGATGTGTTTTAGGAATTTTAGGGTCTCAAAAATGACTTGGAAATTGTTCAAGTTATCTTTCTGCGTAGATCTCTTCGCTTCCTTTGATTTGATATGTGGTAGATCTCAAACAGACAACCGGAGTGAATGTTATGGCAGTTTGAAGTTGGACTTATTTTTGGAGTCGTATAACTAAAATTTCTTATATTTCTTTGATCTTCTCATAGTTTTGATTAGACTTGGTCATCACTCATCTCACGAGCTTTGATTTTACTAATCGCATCGCTCAAACAGACACCCAAAAGAGAAGTTATGCCTATTTTAGTAAGTGGTCAGTTTCATAGGTTTTTAGGCGCTAGGAGGGTTGCCCAATTTAAAACGATAATAACTTCTACTACGTGTGTTCGTTTTGGCTCTACCACATATCAAATTAAAGATTGTGAAATGATACACACTCTGGTAACAACTGGAACCCTTTATTACATTCTTCAACCCCCCAAAAGACCCAAAATCCATTTGGAAGGTCAAAAGATTGTCTTTTGGTGTCCGTTTTGCAATAACTTCTTATATGGGCATCCATTTTCCCTTTACCACATATCAAATCGAAGCTTGAGACTATACCTACACTTTTATAACCACTGAAGCCCCTTCTCACATCCTTGAAGGCACAAAAAGGTACTTAAACCCTCCAAAAGACCATAACTTCTACTTCGGGAGTCCGTTTATCCTCTACCATTTATCCAATCGATGCTTTCGACTAGATCTACACATATGTGACCAATAAGAACACCTTATCACGTTCATAAAGACTCCAAAGGTCCTTAAGTCCTTCAAATGAACCTAACTTCTTCTCTGGGTGTCCGTTTCACCTCTACCACATATCAAAATGAAGCTCGCGACCAGCTCTACACGTCTGTGACAGCCATGAACAACTAAATATCCCTAACAAACCATGAGTAACCCCATAAAAACTAAAAACCATAAAAAACCATGCAAACAAACCCTAACAAACCCCCCAAAACCCTAAAAAACATAACTAACCCTAAAAACCTTAACAAACCCTAACAAGCCCTTACAAACCCCAAGAAGCACTAAAAAACACCAATAAACACAACAAACCCAAAGAAACCCTAAAAAACCCCTATGAAGCCATAAAAACCCAAACATAACCATAAAAACCCTAAAAATCCCAACAATACCCTAAGCAAACCTAAGAAACACTAGCACGCCCTTAGAAACCCAAAAACACACTTTGAAACCCTAACACGCCCTTAAAATCCCTAGCACACCCTTAGAAACCCCAACACACTCATAGAAACCCTAACTTAACCTTAGAAACCCTTAGAAGCTATAACACACCCTTAAAAACCATAACCCACCCGTAAAAACCCTAACCCACCCTTACAAACCCTAACACAGCCTCAAAAACCCTAACAAACCCTTAGCCGCCCTAAATCACTGTAATAAGACCTAATAAATCCTACAAAACCCTACCAACCAATACTAAACCATAATAAACCCTAATAAACCCTAAATCCCACTACTAAACCCTAATAAAAACTAATAAATCGTAATAAACCCTAAAAACCCTAGTAGACCCCAATAAAAGCGACAAAATACCTAAAAACCCAAGTATACAAAAAAACGCTATTGAACCATTCAAAACACTAATATTCACAAAAAACCCTAACAAACCCGGTAAAACTTGAAAAAAC
Organism: Viscum album; assembly: GCA_963277665.1. Taxonomy (NCBI): domain Eukaryota; kingdom Viridiplantae; phylum Streptophyta; class Magnoliopsida; order Santalales; family Viscaceae; genus Viscum; species Viscum album. Next base: position 885,649,636 of record OY728167.1, on the reverse strand, counting down.
CCTAAAAAACAATAAAAACCCATAAAAACCCCAAAAACCCCTAAAAACCCTAATAACACTACAAACCCTAAAAAATCCTAAAAAATCATAAAAACCCATAAAAACCCTAAATCCCCTAAAAAATGAAAAAACCGAAAAAGCTGAAAACAAACCTAAGAAACCCTAAAAAAACCTAAAAAATCTCAAAAAATAGTAAAAAACCTAAAAATCACTAAAAATGCTAAAAACCCTTAAAAGGCCTAAAAATGCCTAACAAAACCTTAATCAACCCTATAAAACCCTTAAAACCCTAAAACCCCTATAAAACCCTAAAGACCTCAAAAGGAACCCTAATACACCCTAAAGAACCCTAAAGAACCCTAAAAACCCTAAAGAACCCTAAAGAACCACTAAATCCACAAACAACGCTACATAAACCCTATCAATTGCTTCAAAAACCCCAAAAATGATTCAAAACCCACAAAACACAACAAAACCCCAAAAAATGCTAAAATAACTCTAACAAAGCATAAAAAAATCCAGGACACCCATAAAACCCAAAAAATGCATAAAACCCCAAACAACTCAAACAAGTTGTAACAAACCCTAACAAACCCTAATAACCCCTAGTAACAACTAATAAACCCTAATAACCCATTAAAACCACTATTAAACCCTAAAAAAATAATAAACACTAATAAATCGTAATAACCTGTAATAAACCCTACCAAAATCTATTAGACCCTAATAAATGCTTCAAAAACCCTAAAACCCCTAATATATAATAAAACGCTATTAAACCATAATAAACCATAATAATCACTAAAACCCCTAACAAACCCGACAAAATGCTACAAAAATCTCCAAATAATAGCCTACGAAACCCTACAACCTACTAATAAAACCTAAAATCCCTAATAACACCAAAATAAATCGTAACAAACCCTAAAAACCCCAAATAAATCGTAACAAATCCTATCAACATCATATAAATCGTAACAAACTGAAAAAAACCATAACAAACCCCTAATAAACCCCAATAAACCCTAAAAAATCATAATAAACCCTAATAAATCATAATAAACCCAAATACACGTTACTAAACCCTAATTTGAAAAATAAACCCCAATAAACCCTAATAAATTCTAAATAACCCTAAAAAGGTTGATAAACCCTATAAAAAACTATTAATGCCTACAAAATCCCAATAAAACCCTAATATACAATAAAAACACTAATAAACTGTAACAAATCCTAAAGAACACTAAAAACCATAAAACCCTAACAAACCCTAAAGAACCATATTAATGTCAAAAGAACACTAAAAAACCCTAAAGAACTCAAAAAATGCTAAAACACATTATATAAACCCAAAAAAATGCTACAATACCCAAACATATCCGAAAACACACTAAAAACCCTAACAACCCCTATTAATCCCAAAATATAAATAAACCCATAAACCCCCCAAAAAACCATTAAAAATCCATCAGATACCATAAAAAACCATAAACACCCATTAACAACCCTTAAAATCCCTAAAAACACTACAAACCATAAACAACCATTAAAACCCTAAAAAAGGCATCAAATAGATACATATACCCTAAAAACGTTACATAAACCCTAAAAATTCAACAAAATCCCTAAAACGTTACATAAACCAAAAAAACGCAACCTAAACCCAAAAAATGCTACATAAACCCTAAAAGCACTACATAAACCATATAACTATAACATTAACCTTAAAAAACACAACATAAACCCTAAAAACGCAACATAATCATTAAAAATTGCTAAATAAAACCTAAAAACACAATATAAATCCAAAAAACACTACATGAACCCTGAAAACATCACATAAACCCTAAAAAATGCAACATAACTGCTACATCACCCCTAAAAACACTACATAAACCCAAAAAACGCAACATAAACCCTAAAAATGTGCCATAAAACCTAAACACTAAACACACTACTTAAACCTGAAAAACCTTACATAAACCCTAAAAATGATACATAAAACCAAAAAATCGCTAACTAAACCCTTAAAATGCTACATAAACACTAAAAATTCTACATAAACTCTAACAACCCTACAGAAACCCTAAAAAAGGCTAAACAAACCCTAAACACACTTCAAAACCCTCAAAGATATTAAACCCTAATATACCATAATAAAAAAAATTAACAATAATAAACCCCTAAAGATCCATTAAATCCACTAACAACTCTACACAAACCCTAACAATTGCTACAAAAAACTGAAAAATGATCCAAAACCCACAAAACCCAACAAAACCCCAAAAATGCTAAAATAACCCTAACCGAGCATAAAAAATCCAAACACACCCATAAAACCCAAAAAAAATGCATAAAACCTCAATCAACTCAAACAAACCGTAACAAACGCTAAATACCCTAACAAAACCTAACCAACCCTAACAACCACTAATAACCTCTAAGAACCACTAATAAACCATAATAACCCATAAAACCCACTATTAAACCCTAAAAAATCCTAATGACACTATTAAATCGTAATAACCTGTAATAAACCCTAAAAAATTCTATTTGACCCTAATAAAAACTAAAAAAGCCCCAAAACCCCTAATATAAAATAAAGACACTATTAAACAACAATAAACCCAAATAATCACTAAAAACCCTAACAAACTCGACAAAACACTACAAAAACCACCAAATATTAGCCTACAAAACCCTACAACCCACTAATAAACCCTAAAAAACCCTAATAACCCCAAAATAAATCGTAATAAACCATAATAACCTCAAATAAATCATAACAAATCCTAACAATGCCAAATAAATTGTAAGAAACTGAAACAAACCATAACAAACCCCTAATAAACCGCTATAAACTCTAACAAAGCATAACAAAACCTAATAAATGGTAAAAAAATCCAAATACCCGTTACTAAACCCTAATAATTAAAATGAACCCTAATAAACCCTAAAAAATCCTAAATAACCCTAAAAATTGTTGATAAACCCAAGAAAAATCTATTAATGACTACAGAAGCCGAATAAAACCCTAATATACAATAAAAACACTAATAAACTGTAACAAATCCTAAAGAACACTAATAAACCCTAAATAATGATAATAAACCCTAAAGAAACCAAAAAATTCTAAAACACATTATATAAACCCTAAAAACCGCTACAATACCCAAAAAACCCTAAAACACACTACAAACCCTAACAACCCCTATTAATCCCAAAAAAACAAATAAACCCATAAAACCCCAAAAAACCATAAAAAATCCATCAGATACCATAAAAACCCATAAACACCCGTTAACATCCCTTAAAAAACCCAAAAAAACTCTACAATCCATAAACAACCATTAAAACCCTAAAAAAGGCTTCAAATAGATATATAAAGCCTAAAAACATTACATAAACCCTAAAAATGCAACAAAAACCCTAAAAATGAAACATAAACCAAAAAACACAACATAAACCCCATAAAGCTACATAATCCCTAAAATCACAACATAAACCCAAGAACTGTAACATAAACCCTAAAAAACACAATATAAACCCTACAGAACGCAACATAAATATTAAAAAATTCTATATAAAACCTAAAAACACAATATAAACCCTAAAACACTCCATGAACCCTAAAAATGATACATAAACCCTAAAAAATGCAACATAAATGCTACATCACCACTAAAAATGCTACATAAACCCAAAAAACGCAACATAAAGACTAAAAAATGATACATAAAACTTAAACCATAAACACGATACATAAACCCTAAAAACGCTACATAAACCCTAAAAATGAAACATAAAATCTAAAACCACTAACTAAACCCTAAAACACTACATAAACACTAAAAATGCTACATAAACTCTAACAATGCTACACAAACCCTAAAAAATTCTAAAATAACCCTAAAGATGCTTTAAAACCCTCAAAAATATTAAACTGTAATATCCCATAATATAAAAAAATAAACCCTAATAAACACTAATAATATCTAAAAACACCTTATAATCCCTAAAATCCTATGAAACTCTACTCAACCCTAATAAAACACAAAAATACCTAATAAACCCTAATAAATGATAATAAAACCTAATAAACCCTAAAAGCATGTTATGAAAATCTAAACCACCCAAAGCAATCCTAATAGACACTAATAAACAATAATAAACCTGAATAAACCCCAAAAAAACCCTAAAAGCCCTAATAAACCATAAATAAAGCCAAATAAATCCTAACAAACCTTAACACACCATAATAACCCCTAATAAAACCCTACAAAGCCTTAATAAAGAAAAAAATGCTAGTATACCTTAAAAATTCCCTAGAAATCCTGATAAACTCTAATATTACCTAATAAACCCTAAAAACGCTCACAAACAATAAAAAAACTATCACAAACAATAAAAATGCACTATATTACCTAAAAAGACATAAAAACACTAATATAACCTAATAAATACAAAAAACGCTAATAAACCTTAAAAATCCCTAGAAACCCTAATAACCCATAATAAACTCTAATATAACCCAAGAAACCCCCAAACGCTCACAAATAAAAACAAAACGCTCACAAACAATAAATACACAATGTATTATCTAGAAAGAGATAATAAACACTAATATAACCTAATAAAACAAAAAAAACTAATAAACCCGTAACAAACCCTAATAAACCCTAAAAATCCCTAATAAACCCTAATAAAAATAAATAAACCCTAATAAAACCCTAAAATAGCTTCTCAACCCTAATAAACCTTGACACACCAGAACAAAACCTAATAAAACCCAACTAAACCCCAATAAACAAAAAAAAACACAAACAAACCATTAAAAATCCCTAGAACCCCTAATAAACCATAATAAATTCAAATAAAAGCTAATAAACCATTAAAAATGCTCCCAAACACTAAAAACATGATAATAAAACCTAAAAATTCATAAAACCCCCCATATATATTAAAAAACTAAAAAACACTCATATACCCTAATAAAACAACTAACAAACCCGAGTAAACCCTAAAAATCCCTAACAAACCTTAATAAACCATACTCAACCCTAATAAACCCTAATAAAAACATAAAGATGCCAAATCAACCCTAATAAAACCCTAAAAATACATACTCAACCCTAATAAACCTTAACACACCATAATAAACCATAATAAACCCCACTATACCCTAAAAATTGAAAATATACCATTAAAAAGCCCTAAAACCCCTAAAACCCCTAATAAATGCTAATAAAACCTAACAAAGCTCAAAAGCGCTAATAAACCCGAAAAAACACCACTAAACACTAAAAAACCCTAATATACCCACTTAAAAATTAATAAACCATAATGAACCATAATATACCCTAATAAATCCTAAACATACCCAAATATAGCATAAAATACAATAATATACCCTAATAAACCCAACTCAATCATAGTAAAACCCTCAAAAAATGCCAAATAAACCCTAAAAAACCTTGAAACACCATAATAAACCCTAATAAAATTCTAATAACCCCAACGAGACCCTAAAAATGCTAATATACCATTAAAAATCCCTAAAACCCTAACAAACCATAATAAATGTTAAAAACACCTAAAAATACTAAAAAATGATTGTAAACCCAAAAAATACCTCTAATAATAATTGTAGTAATAATTCACGTGCATGTGCATATGCATGTGTAATGTTTAAATAATAAATCATAACACATGTGCATGTGCCTATACATGTGCATTTGCATGTGAATGATAATAAATTATAAATTATAAATAATAACACAAATGAATTGCATGTGTATGTGCATGTTCATGTGAATGATAATAAATAATAAATAATAACTCACATCCAAGTAAATGTGCATGTGCATGTGCATGGTAATAAACAATAAATAATAACAAAGTTCACATGAATGTTCATTTTCATGTGAATGATAATAAATAATAAATAATAACATATGTGATCATAGAATAACACAAGTGAATTGCGTGTTCACGTGCATGAGAATAAATAATAATAACACATGTGATAATAAAATAACGCAAGTGCATTTCATTTTCATGTGCATGGTAATAAATAATATATAATAACGCACGTGTATGTGCATTTACATGGAATGATAATGATAATGACGCATGAACGTGCATGGTAATAATTAATATATAACAATGCACGTGCATGTGCATTTGTATTTGATGATACTACTACAATAATAATAATAATAATAATAATAATAATAGAATAACGCAAGTGCATTGCATGTGCTCGTGAACAGTAGTAAATAATAAATAAATAATAGTAAATAAGAACGCACATTCATGTGCATGTGCATTTATATTTATAACAATATTAATAATACTAATTGTAATAATAATAATAATAATATTAACGCATGCATGTGCATGGTAATAAATAATTTATAACAATGCACATACATGTGGATTTGGATGTGAAAATGATAATAATATTGATAATGATAAGAATAAGAATAAGAATAAGAATAAGAATAATAATAATAATAATAACTCTGATAATAATAATAATAATAATAATAATAAAAGAATAATACAAGTGCATTGCATATGCACATGCATGTAATAAATAATAAATAACAACGCACGTGCATCTACATTTTCATGTGATGATAATAATAATAATGGTAGTATTAGTAGTAGTGATAATAGTAGTAGTACCAATGCATGTGATAATAGAATATTTCATGTGCATTACCTATGCACGTGCATGGTAATAAAAAATAATGTGCGTGCATTGCATTTTCATGTGATGAGGATGACGATGATAATAATAATAATATTATTAATATTAATATTAATAATAACAACACATGTGATAATAGAATAACGCACATGCATTGAATGTGTGTGTTTATGTATTTTCATGTGCATTTGCATGTGTGCATTGCATGTGCACGTGGATGGTAATAAAAAATAAATAATAATGCACGTGCACGTGAATGTGCATGTGCATGAGATGATAATAATAATAATTATTATTATAATAATAGTTATAATAAAAATAATGACAACAACGCATGTGATAATAGAATAACGGATGTGCATTGCATTTATAGTGCATGATAATAAATAAAAACTCATAGCGCACGTGAAGATAATAATAACAATAATAGAAATATTAATAATAACAGCGCATGTGATAATAGAATAATGCACATGTATTGAATGTGTGCATGTATGGTAATAAATAATAACGCAGGTGCATTTTCATTTGCATTTCATGATAATACCAAAAATAAAAATAATAGTAACAATAACAATAACAATAAAAATGCTTGTGAGAATAAAATAATGTAGGTGCATTGCGTCTCACGTGCATGGTAATAAATACTAACGGACGTACATGTGCATTTTCATGTGATGATAATAACAATAATAATAATAATAGTAATAATAATAATAGTAACAACACCAACAACATATGCACATGCATGGAAATAAATAATATATAATAAATAATAAATAATAACGCATGTGCATCTGCATTTGCATGTGACGATAATAATAATAATAATAGTAATAACAATAATGATAATGATAATAATGACAATGATAATAATGATAATGATAATAATGATAATGATAATAATGATAATGATAATAATGATAATAATAACGTCTGTGATAATAGAATAAAACACGTCCTAACAAACCCTAACAAAAACAAACAAACCCTAACAACCACTAATAACCCCGAAGAACCACTAATAAACCCAAATAACACCTGAAACTCACTATTAAACCCTAAAACCCTAATAAACACTAATAAATCATAATAACCTGTAATAAAACCTAAAAACTCTTATTAGACTCTAATAAATTCTACAAAAGCCCTAAAACCCCTAATATACAATAAAAACACTATTGAACCATAATAAATCCTAATAATCAATAAAAACCCTTACAAACTTGACAAAACACTAAAAACCCTGCAATATAATAGCCTAAAAAATGCTACAACCTGCTAATAAACCCTAAATAAACCTAATAACCCCATAATAAATCCTAACAAACCCTTACAACCACAAATAAATCCTAACAAATCCTAACAATGCCAAATAAATCATAACAAACAGAAACAAACCATAACAAACCCCTAACAAACCGCAATAACCCCTAACAAAGCATAATAAACCCTAATAAATTGTAGTAAACCCAAATACACATTACTAAACCCTAATAAATAAAATAAACCCTAATAAACCGTAATAAATCCCAAATAACCCTAGAAAAGGTTGATAAAACCTAGAAAAAGCTATTAATGCATACAAAAACCCAATAAATCCCTAATATATAATAAAAAATGCTAATAAACCGAAAAAAACCTAAAGAACAGTAATAAACCCTAAAAACCCTAATAAACCCAAAAGAACCATAATAAACTCTAAAGAACACTAAAAAACCATAAAGAACTCAATAAAAGCTAAAACACATTACATAAACACTAAAACCACTATAATACCCAAATAAACCCTATAACACACTAAAAACCCTAACAACCCCTATTAATCTGGAATAAACAAATAAACCCTTAAAAACCCCCAAAAAACGTTGAAAACCCATCAATTACCATAAAAACCATAATCACTCGTTAATAACCCTTAAAAACCCTAAAAACCACTACAAACCAAAAACAACCATTAAAACACTAAAAAAGGAAATAAATAGATACATAAACCCAAAAAATGTTATATAAACCCTAAAATGAAACATAAACCCTAAAAATGCAACATAAACCCGAAAACGCAACATAAACCCAAAAAACGATACATAAACCCAAAAAACACAACATAAACCCTAGAACTGTAACATAAACCCTAAATAACGCAACATAAACATTAAAAATGCTACATAAAACCTAAAAACACAACATAAACCCTAAAAACACTACATGAACCCTAAAACGTTGCCAAAACCCTAAAAAATGCAACATAAATGCTACATCACCCCTAAAAACACTACATAAACCCAGAAAACACAACATAAACCCTAAAAAATGCTACATAAAACCTAAACTCTAAACACGCTACATAAACCCAAAAAACGTTACATAAACCCTAAAAAATGATACATAAAACCTAAAACTGCTAACTAAACACTAAAAGCGCTACATAAACACTAAAAATGCTACATAAACTCAAACAACACTACACAAATACAAAAAAATGCTACAAAAACCCTAAGATGCTTCAAAACCCTCAAAAATATTAAACCCTAATATACCATAATATAAAAAATTAAACCTGAATAAACCCCTAATAAACTTTAATAATCCCTAAAAACACCTTATAATCCCAAAAAACCCAAATATACTCTACTCAACCCAAATAAAACCTCAAAAATACCTAATAAACCCTAATAAATGATAATAAAACCTAATAATCCCTAAAAACATGGTAAGAAAACCTAAACAACCCTAACCAACCTTAATAGACACTAATAAACACTAATAAACCATAATAAACCCCAATCAAACCCTAAAAATCCCTAATAAAGCATAAATAAATGCAAATAAACCCTACTAAACCCTAAAAAACCTTAACACACCAGAATGAACCCTAATAAAACCCTACAAAACCCTAATAACAAAAACAAACGCTAGTAAACCTTAAAAAATCCCTAGAAACCCTAATAAACTATAATATAACCTAATAAACCCTAAAAACGCTCACAAACAATAAAAAAAGATCACAAACAATAAAAACATGCTATATTACCTAAAAAAACCTAAAAACACTAATATAACCTAATAAAGACAAAAAATGCTAATATACATTAAAAATACCTAGAAACCATAATAAACCATAATAAACTCTAATATAACCTAAGAAACCCTAAAAACACTCACAAACAGAAAAAATTCTCACAAAAAATAAAAAATGCTATATTATCTAAAAAGACTTAACAAACACAAATATAACCTAATAAAATAAAAAAAGTAATAAACCCCTAACAAACCCTAATAAACCCTAAAAATCTCTAATAAACCATAATAAAAACTAATAAACCCTAATAAACCCATAATAAAACCCTAAAAATACTTTCTCAGCCCTAATAAACCTTGACACACCACAATAAAACCTAATAAAACCAAACTAAATCCCAATAAACAAAAAAACGCAAACAAACAATTAAAAAGCCCTAGAAACCCTAATAAACCACAATAAATTCTAATAAAACCTAATAAACCATAAAAAATTCCGACAAACACTAAAAACACGCTAATAAAACCTAAATAGTCCTAGAAACACCTCATATATATTAACAAAAACGAAAAAACCCTCATATACCCTAATAAAAACACAAAAAACCCCTAGTAAACCATAAAACTCCCTAAGAAACCCTAATAAACATTACTCAACCCTAATAAACCAAAATAAAACCCTAAATATACCTACTGAACCCTAATAAAACCCTAAAAATACCTACTCAACCCTAATAAAATTTATCACACTATAATAATCCATAATAAACCCCAATAACACTAAAAACACAAATATACCATTAAAAATCCCTAAAAACCCTAATAAATTCTAATAAAACCTAACAAAGATTAAAAGCACTAATAAACCCTAATAAACACTACTAAACCCTAAAAAACCCTAATATGCCCTCTTAAAAATTAATAAACCATAATGAATGATAATAAACCCTAATAAATCCTAAACATACCCAAATATACCATAATACACCATAATATTCCCTAATAAACCGAACTCAATCCAAATAAAACCCACAAAATACATAATAAACCCTAATAAACCTTAACACACCATAATAAAATCCTAATAACCCCCACCAAACCCTAAAAAATGCTAATATACCTTTAAAACCCCTAAAACCCATACAAATCATAATAAATGTTAATAACACCTAAAAATTAAAAAAAAACTAGTAAACCCTAAAAAATCCTCAAAAATTAATAATAGTAATAATTCACGTGCATGTGCATATGCATGTGGATGGTTTAAATAATAAATCATAACGCACGTGCATGTGCATTTGCATGTGAATGATAATAAATTATAAATTATAAATTATAACGCATTTTAATTACATGTGTATGTGCATGTGCATGTAATGAGAATAAATAATAAATAATAACGTTCATCCTAGTGAATGTGCATGTGCATGTGCATGTGCATGGTAATAAACAATATATAATAACTAAGTCCACATGAATATTCATTTTCATGTGAATGATAATAAATAATAAATAATAACACATATGATAATAGAATAATGCACGCGCATTGCATGTGCACGTCCATGAGAATAAATAATAATAACACATGTGATAATAGAATAACGCAAGTGCATTTAATTTTCATGTGCATGATAATAAATAATATATAATATTTCACGTGCATGTGCATTTACATGTAATGATAATGATAATGACACATGCACATGCATGGTATAAATAATAAATAACAATTCATGTTCATGTGAATTTGTATTTTATGATACAAAAACAAAATAATAGAATAATGCAAGTGCATTTCATGTGAATGTGCATAGTAGTAAATAATAAATAAATAATAAAAAAATAAGAACGCACATGCATGTGCATGTTTATTTACATTTGATGATAATATTAATAATACTAATTGTAATAATAATAATAATAATGCATGCACGTGCATGGTAATAAATAATAAAAAACAATGCACATGCATGCGCATTTGCATGAAATAACGATAATAATAATAATAATAATAATAATAATAAAAATAATAAAAATTATGATAATAATAATAATAAAAGAATAATACATGTGCATTGCATATGCACGAGCATGGTAATAAATAATAAATAATAATGCATGTGCAGCTACATTTGCATGTGATGATAGTAATAATAACAACAGTAGTAATAATAGTAGTAGTCGTGGTGATAATAGTAATAGTACCAATGCATGTGATAATAGAATATTGCATGTGCATTACGTGTGCAGGTGCATGGTAATAAATAATAATGCCCACGCATTGCATTTTCATGTGATGATGATGATGATGATGATGATAATAATAATAATAATAATAATAATAATAACAATGCATGGGATAATAGAATAACACATGAGTTTTGAATGTCCGTGTATGTGGATTCACATGTGCATTTGCATGTGATGATAATGACAATAACAACAACAACAACAATAACAACAACAACAACAACAACCACAATAACAATAACAACAACAATAATAATAACGCATGTGATAATAAAATAACGTGTGTGCATTGCATGTGTACGTGCATGGTAACAAAAATATAATAAATATGCATGTGCATGTGTATGTTCATGTGGTTGAGATGATGATAATAATAATTATTATTATTATAATAGTAATAACAAGTTATTGTTGTTTGAAAAAACAGCACACATGAGAAAAATGCTAGAAATGGGGTCTCGAAAAACATAACAAATCATAGAGTCATTAAAAAAGGCATAACTTCTTCTTTGGGTGTCCATTTCCACTCCATGAATTTTCCAACCAAATCACATGGAAGGAAGTACGATAAAAACATGTGTCGAAGGCTGAACAGACTCACATATCAAAATTTATGACCATTTTAAGAAAAATTTGACAGGGATTCGTACATGGAAATGCAGTTTTGGAGGCCTTTTGATTGGTTTCTAGGATTTTAGGGTCTCAAACATGACTTGAACAGTGCTCGACTCATCCTTATGCATATATCACTTCGCTACTTTCGATTTGATATGTTGTACAACTCAAATGGACAATGGGAGCGAAAGTTATGGCCGTTTGAAGTTAGACTTTTTTTAAAGTGGTATAACTAATATATATTATATTTATTTGATCTTCTCATAGTTTCTACTAAACTTTGTCCTCACTCATCTCACGAGCTTCTATTTGACTGGTCGCAACGCTCAAACGGACACCCGAAAATACCCAAAAAATGTTACATAAACCCTAAAATTCAACATAAACCATAAAAACGCAACATAAACCTGAAAAACGTAACATAAACCCAAAAAACGCTACATAAACCCAAAAAGCACAACATAAACCCCAGGACCGTCACGTAAACCCTAAATAACGCAACATAAACATTAAAAAATGCTACATAAAACCAAAAAACACAACATAAACCCTAAAAACACTACATGAACCCTAAAACGTTACCTAAACCATAAAAAATGCAACATAAATGCTACATCACCCCTAAAACGCTACATAAACCCAGAAAACGCAACAAAAACCCTTAAAAATGCTACATAAAACCTAAACTCTAAACACGCTACATAAACCCAAAAAACATTACATAAACCCTAAAAAATGATACATAAAACCTAAAACTGCTAACTAAACCCTAAAAGCGCTACAAAAACACTAAAAATGCTACATAAACTCAAACAACACTACACAAATACTAAAAAATGCAACAAAAACCCTATAGACGATTCAAAACCCTCAAAAATATTAAACCCTAATATACCATAATATAAAAAATTAAACCCGAATAAACTCCTAATAAACTCTAATAATCACTAAAAATTCCTCATAATCCCTAAAAACCCAAATATACTCTACTCAACCCTAATAAAACCTAAAAAATACCTAATAAACCTTAATAAATGATAATAAAACCTAATAATCCATATAAACACAGTAAGAAATCCTAAACAACCCTAACCAACCCTAATAGACACTAATTAAACATAATAAACCCCAAACAAACCCTAAAAATCTCTAATAAACTATAAATAAATGCAAATAAACCCTACTCAACCCTAACAAACCATAACACACCATAATGACCCCTAATAAAAACCTACAAAACCCTAATAATGAAAACAAACTCTAGTATACCTTAAAAAATCCCTAGAAACCCTGATAAACTCTAATATAACCAAATAAACACTAAAAACACTCACAAATAATAAAAAAATGATCACAAACAATAAAAACGCGCTATATTACCTAAAAATACCTAAAAATGCTAATATAACCTAATAAATGGAAAAAACGTTAATATACATTAAAAATACCTAGAAACCATAATAAACCATAACAAACTCTAACATAACCTAAGAAACTCTAAAAACACTCACAAAAAAACACTCACAAACAATAAAAAACGCTATAATATCTAAAAAGACTTAAGAAACACAAATATAACCTAATAAAATAAAATAACTAATAAACCCCTAACAAACCCTAATAAACCCTAAAATCCCTAATAAACCCTAATAAAAACTAATAAAACCATAATAAAACCCTAAAAATACCTTCTCAACCCTAATAAACCTTGACACACCATAGTAAAACCTAATAAAACCAAACTAAACCCCAATAAACAAAAAAATGCAAACAAACCATTAAAAATCCCTAGAAACCCTAATAAACCATAATAAATTCTAATAAAACCTAATAAACCATAAAAAATTCCCACAAACACTAAAAACACACTAATAAAACCTAAATAGTCCTAGAAACCCATCATATATATTAACAAAATCTAAAAAACCCTCATATACCCTAATAAAAACACTAAAAACCCTAGTAAACCCTAAAACTCCCTAACAAACCCTAATAAAAACTAATCATACCTAATAAACCAAAATAAAACCCTAAAGATACCTACTGAACCCTAATAAAACCCTAAAAATACCTACTTCGCCCTAATAAACCTTAACACACTATAATAAACCATAATAAACCCCAATAACCCTAAAAACAAAAATATACCATTAAAAAGCCCTAAAATCCTAATAAATGCTAATAAAACCTAACAAAGCATAAAAGCACTAATAAACACTAATAAACACTACCAAACCCTAAAAACCCTAATATACCCTCTTAAAAATTAATAAACCATAATGAATGATAATAAACCCTAATAAATCCTAAACATACCCAAATATACCATAATACACCAAAATATGCCCTAATAAACCGAACTCAATCCAAATAAAATCCTTAAAATACCTAATAAACCCAAATAAACCATAACACACTATAATAAACCCTAATAAAATCCTAATAACCCCCACCAAACCCTAAAAAATGACAATATACCATTAAAACTCCTAAAACCCATACAAATCATAATAAATGTTAATAACACCTAAAATTATAGAAAAAGCTAGTAAACCCTAAAAATTCCTCAAATAATAATAATACTAATAATGAACATGGATGTACATATGCATGTTCATGGTTTAAATAATAAATCATAATGCATGTGCATGTGCATATGCCTATGCATTTTCATGTGAATGATAATAAATTATAAATTATAAATAATAACACATTTGAATTATATGTGTATGTGCATGTGCATGTAATGAGAATACATAATAAATAATAATGCACATCCTTCTTCATGTGCATGTGCATGTGCATGTGAATGGTAATAAACAGTAAATAATAACCAAGTCCACATGAATGTGCATTTTCATGTGAATGATAATAGATAATAAATAATAACACATGTGATAATAGAATAATGCAGGTGCATTGTGTGTGCACGTGCATGAGAATAAATAATAATAACACATGTGATAATAGAATAACGCAAGTGCATTGCATTTGCATGTGCATGATAATAAATAATATATAATAATGCACGTGCATGTTCATTTACATGTAATGATAATGATAATGACACATGCACATGCATGGTAATAAATAATAAATAACAACGCATGTGCATGTGAATTTGAATTTTATAATTCAAACAAAAATGATAAAAATAAAAATAATAATAATAGAATAATGCAAGTGCATTTCATGTTCACATGCATAGTAGTAAATAATAAATAAATAATAATAAATAAGAACACACATGCATGTGCATGTTTATTTACAGTTGATGATAATATTAATAATACTAATTCTAATAATAATAATAATAACGCATGCATGTGCATGGTAATAAATAAATAAAAACAACGCACATGCATGCACATTTTCATGTGATAATGATAATAACAATGATAATGATAATAATAATAATAATAATTATTATTATTATTATTATGATAATAATAATAATAATAAAAGAATAATACAAGTGCATTGGATATGCACGTGCAAGGTAATGAATAATAAATAATAACTCATGTGCATCTACATTTGCATGTGATGATAGTAGTAATAACAGCAGTAGTAATAATAGTAGTAGTGGTGGTGATAATAGTAATAGTACCAATACATTTTATAATAGAATATTGCATGTTAATTACATGTGCGCGTGCATGGTAATAAATAATAACGCCCATGCATTGCATTTTCATGTGATGATGATGATGATGATGATGATGATGATAATAATAATAATAATAATTACAAAGCATGTGATAAGAGTATAATGCACATGTATTGAATGTGAGTGTATGTGCATTCTCATGTGCATTTTCATGTGTTGATAATAACCACAACAACAACAACAACATCCACAATAACAATAATAACAATAATAATAACAACGCATGTGATAATAAAATAACGTGTGTGCATTGTTTATGTACGTGCATGGTAACAAAAATATAATAATTATGCATGTGCATGTGCATGTTCATGTGGTTGAGATGATGATAATAATAATAATAATAATAATAGTAATAATAAGTTATTGTTGTTTGAAAAAACAGCACACATGACAAAAATGCTAGAAATGGGGTCTCGAAAAACATAACAAATCATAGAGTCATTAAAAAATGCATAAATTCTTCATTGGGTGTCCATTTCCACTCCATGAATTGTCAAACTGAATCTCATGGAAGGAACTATGATAAAAACAGGTGTCGAAGGCCGAACAGACTCACAGATCAGAATTTATGACCATTTTAAGAAAAATATGACAGGGATTCGTACATAGAAATGGAGTTTTGGAGGACTTCTGATTGGTTTCTGGGATTTTAGGGTCTCAAACATGACTTTCACAGTGCTCGACCCATCCTTATGCATATATCGCTTCGCTACTTTTGATTTGATATGTTGTATAGCTGAAACGGACAACGGGAGCGAAAGTTATGGCCGTTTGAAGTTCGACTTTTCTTAGAGTGGTATAACTAATATATCTTATATTTATTTGATCTTCTCATAGTTTCTACTAAACTTGGTCCTCACTCATCTCACGAGCTTCTATTTGACAGGTCACAGTGCTCAAACGGACACCGGAAGGAGAAGTTATGCCTATTTTATTAAGTTGCGAGCTTCTTAGGTTTTTAGCAGCTAGAAGAGTTTCTTAATTTAAAATGACAATAACTTCTGCCACGTGTGTTCATTTGGGCTCTACCACATATGAAAACGAATATTGTGAAATGATACACACTCCGGTAACCACTGAAACCCTTTTTGAGATTCTTCAACCCCCAAAAATACCCAATATCCATTTGGATGGACAAATGATTAGCTTCTGGTGTCTGTTTTGCAATAAATTCTTCTATGGGTGTCTATTTTTTCTCTACCACATATAAAATCGAAGCTTGCGACAAGACCTACACTCCTATAACCACTAAAGCACCTTATCACATCCTTGAAGTCCCAAAAGATACTTAAAACCTCCAAAAGACCATAACTTCTACTCCGGGAGTCCATTTTGCCTCTACCATATATTAAATCAATGTTTTCGACTAGATCTACACATCTATAACCAATAAGAAAACCTTATCACATTCTTAAAGTCCCAAAATGTCTTTAAGTCCTCCAAATGATCACAACTTCTGCTCTGGGTGTCCGTTTCACCTCTACCACATATCAAATTGAAGCTTGCGACTAGCTCTACACATCTGTGACAACCATGAACAACTAAATAACACTAAAAACCCATGAATAACCCCATAAACACTAAAAATAATTAAAAACCATGAAAAACCCTAACAAACCCTAACAAACCCTAAAAAATACTAACAAACCCTAACAAACCCCAACAAACCCTAACAAACCCCAACAAACCCTAAAAACCCCGAAAAGACCCTAACAAACCCCAATAAGCACTAAGAAACCCCAATAAACCCAAAAAAAAACCAAAAAAACCCTAAAACCCCCATAAAAAACTATAAGAAACCCTAACAAAACCATAAAGCCTTTAAAAACCCTAAGAAAACCTAAGGAACACTAACACACCCTTAAAAACCCTAACACACCCATAAAAACCCTAACACACCCTTAGATACCCTAGCACACCCTTAGATTCCCCAACACACCCACAGAAACCCTAACACAACCTTAGAAACCCTTAGAAACCATAACACACCCTTAGAAACCCTAACCAGACCATAAAAACCCTAACCCTCCCTTAGAAACCCTAACACACCCTTAGAAACCCTAACAAACCCTTAGACACCCTAATCACTCTAATAAGCACTAATAAATCCTAACAAACCCTACCAACCAATAATAAACCATAATAAACCCTAATAAACCCTAAATCCCACTACTAAACCCTAATAAACACTAATAAATCATAATAAACCCTAAAAACCCTATTAGACCCCAATAAAAGCTACAAAATACATAAAAACTCAAATGTACAATAAAATTGCTATTAAACCATTCAAACCTCTAATATTAACAAAAAAACCCTAACAAACCTGACAAAATCTCACAAAACCACAAAAACCATAAAAACAAGAAAAACCCTAAAACCACTAAAACCCATAATAAAACCCTAAACCCTAAAAAATCAAAAACAAACCAAAAACAAACCTAAAAACCCTAAAAACCCCCAAAAAACCTCAAAAACCCCTTAAAAAGATAAAAACCCTAAAAACCCCAAAAAATGCTAAAAAGACCTAAAAAGACTAAAAATGCCTAAAAACCCTATCCAGCCCTTTGAAACCTTTAAAAACCCTAAAAACCCCCTAGTAAACCCTAAATACCTCAATATAATCCCTAATACACCATAAAGAACCCTAAAAAACCCTAAAGAACCACTAATGCTGCTAACAACGCTACATAAATCCTAACAATTACTACAAAAAAATGAAAAATGATTCAAAACTTACAAAATGCAACAAAACACCAAAAAACGCAAAAATAACCCTAAAAAGCATAAAAAATCCAAAAACACCCAAAAAAACCCAAAAAAAAACGCATAAAACCCCAAATAACTCAAACAAACCGTAACAAACCCTAAAAACCATAACAAAACCTAATAAACCCTAACAACCACTAATAACCCCTAAGAACCACTAATAAACCCCAATAACCCCTAAAACCCACTATTAATTCCTAAAAACCCTAATAAACACTAATAAATTGTAATAACCTGTAATAAACCCTAACAAACTCTATTAGACCCTAATAAATGCTACAGAAGCCCTAAAACCAGAAATATACAACAAAAAACACTATTAAACCCTAATAATAACTAAAAACCCTAACAAAACCGACAAAACGCTTCAAAACCTCCAAATAATAGCCTACAAAACCCTACAACCCACATATAAACCCTAACAAACCCTAATAACCCCAAAATAAATCGTAAAAAACCCTAACAACCCCAAATAAATCGTAACAAATCCTAAAAACGCCAAATAAATCATAACAAACTGAAACAAACCATAAGAAAACCCTAATAAACCGCAATAAACCCTAAAAAATCAAAATAAACCCTAATAAATTGTAATAAACCCAAATAAACATTACTAAACCCTAATAAATAATGTGAACCCTAATAAAACCTAATAAATCCTAAATATCCCTAAAAAAGGTTGATAAACCCTATAAAAAGCTATTAATGCCAACAAAAGACCAATAAAACCCTAATATACAATAAAAATGCTAATAAATTGTAACAAATCCTAAAGAACACTAATAAAACCTAAATAACCCTAATAAACCCTAAAGAACCATATTAAACCTTATAGAACACTAAAAAACACTAAAGATCCCCAAAAAACACCATAACACATTATATAAACCCTAAAAACCGCTACAATACCTAAAAAACCCAAAAACACACTAAAAACCTTAACAACCCCTATCAATCCCAAAAAAACAAATAAACCCACAACCCCCCCCAAGCATTAAAAATCCATCAAATACAATAAAAACCCATAAACACCCGTTAATAACCCTTAAAAACCCTAATAAAACTACAAACCATAAACAACCATTAAAACCCTAAAAAAGGCTTCAAATAGATACTTAAACCCTAAAAAAGTTACATAAACCCTTAAAAATGCAACGAAAACCCTAAAAATGCAACATAAACCAAAAAATCTAACATAAACCCAAAAAATGCTACATAAAACCTAAAATCACTACATAAACCCTAAAAAACACTACATAAACCCAAAAAACGCATCATAAACCTTAAAAAATGCTACATAAAACCTAAAAATTTAATATAAACCCTAAAAATACTACAGGAACCCTAAAAACGTTACATAAACCCTAAAAAATACAACATAAATGCTACATCACCCCTAAAAACACTATATAAACCAAAAAACGCAACATAAACCCTAAAAAATGCTACATAAAACATGAACCCTAAACAAGCTACATAAACCCTAAAACGTTACATAAACCCTAAAAATGATACATAAAATCTAAAACTTCTATCTAAACACTAAAAATGCTACATAAGCACTAAAAATGATACATAAAGTCTAACAATTCTACACAAACCCTAAAAAATGCTAGAAAACCATAAAGATGCTTTAAAACCCTCAAAAATATTAATCCCTAATATACCATAATATAAAAAATTAAACCCTAATAAACCCCTAATAAACTCTAGTAATCCCTAAAAACACCTTATAATCTCTAAAAACCCTAAGAAACTCTACTCAACCCTAATAAAAACCCAAAAATACTTAATAAACACTAATAAATGATAATAAAACCTAATAATCCCTAAAAACATGTTAAGAAAACCTAAACAACCATAACCAACCCTAATAGACACTAATAAACACTAATAAACCCCAAACAAACCCTAGAAATCCCTAATAAACCATAAAAATCTAAATAAACCCTAACAAACCTTAACACACCACAATAACCCCTAATAAAACCCCAAAAACCCTAATAAAGAAAAAAATTTCTAGTATACCTTAAAAATCCCTAGAAACCCAGATAAACTCTAATATATCCTAATAAACCCTAAAACGCTCACAAAAAATAAAAAAATGATAACAAACAATAAAAATGCGCTACGTTACCTAAAAATTCCTTAAACACTAATATAACCTAATAAAGACAAAAAATGCTAATATACCTTTAAAATCCCTCGAAACCCTAATAAACCATAATAAACTCTAATATAACCTAAAAAACCAAATAAACGCTAAAAAACTAAAAAACGCTCACAAATAATAAAAAAAATGCTATATATCTAAAAAGACCTAACAAACACTAATATAACCTAATAAAACAAAAAAACAAATAAACCCCTGAAAACCCTAATAAACAATAAAAATCAAAAAATAAATGCTAATAAAAACTAATAAACCTTAATAAAACTATAATAAAACCCTAAAAATACCTTCTCAACCCTAATAAACCTTGACACACCATAACAAAACCTAATAAAACAAAACTAAACGCCAATATTTAAAAAATGCAAACAAACCATCGAAAAGCCCCGGAAACCCTAATAAACCATAACAAATTCCAATATAAGCTAATAAACCATTTAAAATTCTCAAAAACACTAAAAACACACTAATAAAACCTAAAAGGTCCTAACAACCCTTCATATATATTAAAAAAACAAAAAAAAACATTCGTATACCCTAATAAAAACACTTACAAACCCTAGTAAACCCTAAAAATCAAAAAACAAACGCTAATAAACTGTACTCATCCCTAATAAACCCTAATAAAACCTTAAATATGCCAACTAAACCCTAATAAAACCCTAAAAATACCTACTCAACCCTAAGAAATCTTAACACACCATAATAAACCATAATAAACTCCACTAAACCCTAAAAAATGAAAATATACCATTAAAAAGCCCTAAAACCACTAATAAATGATAATAAAACCTAACAAAGCTTAAAAGCGCTTATAAACCCGAATAAACACTACTAAACACTAAAAAACCCTAATATAACCTCTTAAAAATTAATACACCGTAATGAAACATAAAAAACCCTAATAAATCCTAAACATACACAAATATACCATAATATACCATAATATACCCTAATAAACCCAACTCAACACGAATAAAACCCTAAAATACCTAATAAACCCTAATAAACCTTGAAACACCATAATAATCTCTATTAAAATCATAATAACCCCCACCAAACCCTAAAAACGCTAATATACCATTAAAATCCCTAAAACCCAAACAAATCTTAATAAATTTTAATAACACCTTAAAATCCTAAAAAAATGATAGTAAACCCTAAAAATACCTTTAATAATAATAGTAATAATAACGCACGTGCATATGCATATGCATGTGCACGGTTTAAATAAAAAATCATAACACCCGTGAATGTGCTTATGCATGTGAATTTGCATGTGAATGATAATAAATAATAAATTATAAATAATAATGCACGTGAATTGCATGTGTATGTGCATGGGAATGTGAATGATAATAAATAATAAATAATTACACACATTCAAGTTCATGTGCATGTGCATGTGCATGTGCATGTCCATGGTAATAAACAATAAATAATAACCAAGTCCACATGAATGTGAATTTTCTTGCTAATGATAATAAATAATAAATAATAACACATGTGATAATAGAATATCGCACGTGCATTGTGTGTGCACGTGCCTTAGAATAAATAATAATAACAATGTGATAATAAAATAATGCAAGTGAATTTCATTTGCATGTGCATGATAATAAATAATATATAATAATGCCCGTGCATGTGCATTTACATGTAATGATAATGATAATGACACATGCACGTGCATGGTAATAAATAATAAATAACAATGCACGTGCAGGTGCATTTGTATTTTATGATTCAAAAAACAACAAAAATAATAATAAAAATAATAATAACAACAACAAGAATAATAATAAAAAAAATAAAAGAATAATTCAAGTGCATTTCATGTGCACGTGCATAGTAGTAAATAATAAATAAATAATAATAAGTAAAAACGCAGATGCATGTGCATGTCCATTTACATTTGATGATAATATTAATAATACTAATTGTAATAATAATAATAATAATAATAATAATAACACATGCATGTGCATGGTAATAAATAATAAATAACAACACAAATGCATGTGCATTTGCATGTGATAATGATAATAATAATGATAATGATAATAATAATAATAATAATAATAACTGTTATAATAATAATAATAATAGAAGAATAATACAAGTGCATTGTAGATGCATGTAAATGGTAATAAATAATAAATAATTACCCATGTGTATCTACATTTTCATTTGATGATCGTAATAATAGCAGCAGTAGTAATAATAGTAGTAGTAGTGGTGATAATAGTAGTAGTACTGATGCATATGCTAATAGAATATTGCATGTGCATTACGTGTACATGTGTATGGTAATAAATAGTAACTCTTGTTCATTGAATTTTCATGTGATGATGATGATGATGATGATGGTGATGATGATGATGATGATAATAATAAAAAAAACAATGCATGTGATAATAGAATAACGCACATTCATTGAATGTGCATGTATGTGCATTTTCATGTGATCATAATAACAATAACAACAACAACAACAACAACCACAATAATAATAATAACAATAATAACAATGCATGTGATAAAAAAAATAACATGTGTGCATTGCATGTGCTCGTGCATGGTAATAAAAATATATTAATAACACACGTTCATGTAAATGTGAATTTGCATGGGATGATGATAATAATAATAATAACAGTAATAATAAGTTTTAGTTGTTTGAAAAAATAGCAGACATGACAAAAGTTTTAGAAATGGTGTCTCGAAAAACCTAACAAATCATAGTGTCATTAAAATAAGGCATAACATCTTTTTCAAGTGTCCATTTCCCCTCCGTGAAAAGTCTAACTAAATATCATGGAACGAACTATGATAAAAACAGGTTCCAGAGGCCGAACAGACACACATATCCGAAGTTATGACCATTTTAAGAAAAAATTTACAGGGATCCATACACAGAAATAGAGTTTTGGAGGCATTATGATGGGTTTTTTTTTATTTTAGGGTCCCAAAAATGAATTGAACTATATTCAAGTCTTCCTTCTGCGTAGATCTTTTCACTGCCTTCGATTTGATATGTGGTAGAGCTCAGGCGGACAGGCGGAGTGAAAGTTATGGCTGTTTGAAGTTGGACTTTTTTTGGGAGTAGTATAACTAATATATCTTATGTTTTTTTTGATATTCTCAATGTTTTGAATAGACTTGGTCCTCACTCATCTAATTAGATTTTATTTTACTAGTCACAGTGCTCAAGTGGACACCCTAAGGAGAAGTTATGTCAATTTTAGTGAGCTGCATGTTTCTTAGGTTTTGAGGCACTAGGAGGGTTGGTCAATTTAAAATGACAATAACTTCTGCTACATGTGTTAATTTTGTCTCTACCACATATCAAATTGAAAATTATGAAA
Organism: Viscum album; assembly: GCA_963277665.1. Taxonomy (NCBI): domain Eukaryota; kingdom Viridiplantae; phylum Streptophyta; class Magnoliopsida; order Santalales; family Viscaceae; genus Viscum; species Viscum album. The sequence goes on along the minus strand of OY728167.1, from coordinate 885,625,049 downwards.
ATATACACACTCTGGTAACCAATGGAACCCTTTCTAACATTCATCAACCCCAAAAGACCCAAAATCCCTTTGGATGGTCAAAAGATTGGCTTCTGGTGTCTGTTTTGCAATAACTTCTTATATGGGTGTCTGTTTTGCCTCTACCACATATCTAATCAAAGCTTGAGACTAGACCTACACTCTTATTACCACTTAATCACCTTCTCACATCCTCTACGGCCCAAAAAGAAACTTAATCCCTCCAAAAGACCACAACTTCTACTCCATGAGTCCGTTTTGTCTCTACTATATATCAAATCGACGATTTCGACTAGATTTACACATCTGTGACCAATAGGAACAACTTATCATGTTCTTAAAGACCCAAAAGGTCCTTATGTCCTCAAAATGACCATAAATTCTGCTCTGGGTGTACGTTTCACCTCTAACACAAATCAAATTGAAGCTTGCGACTAGCTCTACACATTTGTGACAACCATGTACAACTAAATAATCCTAACAAACCATGAACAATCCCATAAACACTAAAAACCATTAAAAACCACTCAAAATCCTAAAAAACCCTAACAAACACTAAAAAAACTGAACAAAACCTAACAAACCCTAACAAACCATAACAAAACCCAAAAAACCCTAAAAAACATAACAAACCCTAAAAAACCCAAACAAACCCAAACAATCCCTAACAAACCCTTAAAAACATTAAGAAACCCCAATAAACACAAAAAAAAACTGAAGAAACCCTAAAAAACTCCTAAGAAACCATTAGAAACCCTATCAAAACCCTAAAAACCCTATCAAAACCCTAAGAATTACCAAAAAACACTAACACACACTTAGAAACCATAAAACACCCTTAGAAAAACTAACACCCCCTTAGAAACCCTAGAACAACCTTAGAAACCCCAACGCACCAATAGAAACCCTAATAAAAACATAGAAACCCTTAGAATCCATAGCACACCCTTATAAACTCTAATCCACCCATAAAAACCCTAACCCACCCTTAGAAACCCTAACACACCCTTAGAAACCCTAACAATCCCTTAGACACCCTAAATCACTCTAATATGAACTAATAAATCCTAGCAAACCCTACCAACTAATAATAATTCATAATAAACCATAATAAACCCTAAAGGCCACTACTAAACCCTAATAAACACTAATATATCGTAATAAACCCTAAAAACTCTATTAGACCCCAATAAAAGCTACAAAATACCTAAAACCCAAATATAAAACAAAAATGCTATTAAACCATTCAAAATTCAAATATTCACAAAAAACCCTAAAAACCCCAAACACCCCCCAAAACCCTAAAAACCCTAAAAAAATCCTAAAAAACCCTAAAAACCCTAAAAAACATAAACCACTAAAAACCCAAAAAAACTGAAAAAACCCTAAAACAATCCTAAAAACCCTAAAAAACCTCAAAAAAACCACAAAAACCATAAAAAACCTAAAAACCACTAAAACACTAAAAACCCTAAAAGCCTAAAATTAACTAACAAAACCCTAACGAACCCCATGAAACCCTTAAAAACCCTTAAAATCCTCTAGCAAACCCTAAAAACCTGAAAAGAAACCCTAATACACCATAATGAACCCTAAAAAACCCTAAAACTGATAGAGCGCCCTAAAGAACTACTAAAGCCACTAACAACGCTACATAAACCCTATCAATTGCTAAAAAACCCGAAAAAATGCTTCAAACCCAACAAAATGCAACAAAACCCCAAAAAATGCTAAAATAACCCTAACAAAACATTAAAAATCCAAACACACCCATAAAACCCAAAAAATGCATAAAACCACAAACAACTCAAACAAACCGTCACAAACCCTAAAAACCCTAACAAAACCTAACAAACCCTAACAACCACTAGTAACCCCTAAGAACCACTAATAAACCCTAATAACCCATACAACCCACTATTAAACCCAAAAAACCCTAATAAACACTAATAAATCGTAATAACCTGTAATAAACCATAACTATATTAGACCCTAATAAACACTAAAAAAGCCCTAAAACCCCTAATATACAAAAAATCACTACTAAACCATAATAAACCCTAATAATTACTAAAAACCTTAAAAAACCTGACAAAACTCTACAAAAAGCTTCAAATAATTGCTTACAAAACACTACAACACACTAATAAACCCTAAAACACCATAATAACCCCAAAATAAATCATACAAAACCCTAACAACCCCATATTAATCGTAAAAAATCCTAACAACGCAAAATAAATTGTAAAAAACTGAAACAAACCATAACAAACCCCTAATAAACCCCAATAAACAATAAAAAATCATAATAAACCCTAATAAATCGTAATAAATCCAAATACACGTTACTAAACCCTAATAAATAAAATTAACCGTAATAAACCCCAATAAAACCTAAATGTAACACCCCGAGATTTTATGAAAAATATTATTTTAATTTCATTAATGTCTTGTGTTGTATTCTACACCAAGATTACCTTGCGCTATACGCAACACCGTATTAGCTTGCAGTATACGCAACACTATTCTTGGACCGTGTTACACACAATTTTGATAATAGTTAATCTACGCAACATTCAGTATATATATATATATATATTAAATTTATAAATGAAATATGGTTGGATTCTTTTATACGAAACAACGAAGGATTCTTTCACAACACGCAACCCTAACTTGGCTTTCATTACACGCAATCGCGACCTTCCTCGATAGCGTGTGTTGTATGCAATACCGGGTTTTAATAAACAATGATATATTATTATAATATTGTCATGAACTAGCCGTTATGAATAGTATTAACTAAATTTTGAATTTTATAACATTATTATTCATCTTACACATTTTCTAGAACATGGTATAAGAACAAAATAAATTTTTCGGGTAAAATAAGTATTTTTAAAAAAATGCAGTTTTGCCGCCTTTTAATGGCGCACCCACATTAAATCTAGTTTTTTACATGTTTATATTTTCAATTTGACAAAATAAAATTCTTCTTTTGAATCAAGATGTAAAAATTTACATTAGATAAAGTTTTGATATTTTTCCGATAACTTTCATATTTTAATGAATAGTAAAAACACGCTATATTTTAATTAAAAACAAATTTTTTCATCATAATATCTTATGTGGTTAAATTATAATATTGAATGGTTTTAAAGTATAAATAGAATATATTTTTACCATTTAATATAATGTAAGTCATTAGCCTTGATTTTACATTGAATTCGTAGGTTAAATAAATTCAATCTTTTGCAATGTTTTAAACAAAAACTCGTTTTCTTTCGACAACGGGATTAATTTTAATTTAATTTCTGCAACTTTTGTGTATTGAATTTGGATAAATGGATTCCATATTTGGAATCAGTGGGTCCAAATTATGTTAATAATCCACTTTTTATTTTTGGGCATTATGAATAGTAACTATGGTAAATTTTATTTACCATAGCTAAAGATAAATCGGGTAATTATGGGTAAATATAAGATTATAAAATTACCCTAACACCTGCCAAAATCCTATTGGATGACTAAAAGTCGACCCATATCACCTAAGGGTCGGATTAGAATCATTTAATGGACTTTGGCCCTTGAAAAAAACTTAATTATTATTAAAACCAAAGAAAGTGACAACATGTCACTCTCTTAAATCTTATAAGTATATTAATTTTAATTTAGTGATAAACTTCATGAAACTTCGAACATGAATAGTCTACAGAAATATAATGAAATTATCTACATCATATAAATTTATTTATAATTTTTAGGGATTAAATAATTATCATTAATTATGACACAATAGTGATGCAGAAATTGTTTATCTAGTGAAAAATCAAGAATATAGTTTTTATTAAACAAATAGTGACCATAAAATGCACAAAACTCTAACCAAAACTTATTTTCCATGTAAATGTAAACCATAAGCATCCAATGGTCGAATATTTGACCATTTTGAGCCTTATAAAAGCGATTATGACACTTATATTATTTTATTTTAAATGATGCCAAAGTTGTAACCTTCATAATTTAATAAATATAACAATTTAAATATTGTGATTTTAAGATGATAAATTCGAGTAAAAGTATTATTGTAAAATTTAATAGATTTAGTTTCATCATAGGATTTTATTTTTAATTTTTAGGCAACAAATAAGTATATGAAATAATTATACAAAAATGTTGTAGTATTTATTTTATTAAGAGATAAACCAAATAAATGGTTTTAAAAATAATAAAATAAATATTATATGAACTATTTAATGTGCTCCACTAATTTTATAGATACATATGACATTTTATAAATCTATTAAAGCTTTTATTTCGAACATATCTTCTGTATTTATTTTATTTAAATTCAAATAAATGAATAGTGTCCAAATTGACACTATTTTTATTTTATAAAAATAACATATTATAAAATAGTTTAAAAATCACAAAAATATTTAAAAATTATAATTTTAAATTTATTTGATCTAAAATGTTATTAAGTATCCAATTATGGACAATTCACAACAAATAAGTAATTATTTGTTATAATTTAAAATTTAGAATGTTATTACCACAAATAAAATTAAATTGATTAAATAAGGATAAATCATGTTGATAATGTTTAAAATAAATTCCTAACATGTCTAAATTCTATTGGTTGATGAGATTACAACCTTATCTTATCTAATATTTGAATATGAGTCATTTTTGGAAGTTTTTATGTGGGGTTAGATTTATTATAAATTATCATTTTTAAGAATTCCAAAGGTGCCCCTCTCCTCCCTTATAAAAGGGCACCTCCTCCCTCTCTTCCTCACACAACATTGAGCCTTCATGCTCGGCCAACACCTGCCAAATTCTCTTCTCCACTTCCCTAGAAACATCCTAGAGGTTCTAGTCTTTCTCAAAGACCAATTTTAGTGCCCTAAGAGGAGGTCTCAAAAAGGCGCTTCAAAGAAGAGGAGGTTCGGACACTAACGAAGAAAATCGGACCTAAGGTAAGGAAAATATCACAATCTCACTTTTATCCGAGATTGTTTTTAATTTCGTAATTACTGGGGTATATTTTATCATCCACATCCATGTTCCCTCAATATGTAATATTATTTCCTTCCTTCTACAATATTTTATATCCAATTTTACCCTTCGGTAAGTTTTTTGTAAAAGATATGAAAGGAATCTTTTGTCGTTTTTCGTACGAGGTACTTTGTGACTTTTCCGACAAAAGTATGAAAAATGTTTTTTTAACTTATACGGCATGAATGGATTTTTAAAACTTTATTTCCAAGAAGCTTCCTTTACAAGTTTTCAAGTTTATTTTTAATTAACTTCTTTTAGTTTAAAGTTTTATGACATGTTAAGAAAGGAAAAATGTTTTTGAAGAAGAAAGGATATTTTTCTCAAGAATGGAGTTAAAATGTTTTATCAAAATTATTTTCCATCTAAGATAATATAGGGTTCTGTTTTTATCCTGATTAATACATGGATTTGATTATGTTTTGAGGGAATTATTTTTATGAAGTCATTTACCTTATATGATTTGTTTTATGATGTCGTGATGTTTCAAGAATCCCATTTTTGTTACATGTGTTATGCGATGATGTATGATTTATGATTATGTGGCACACATAAGAAAGGATTCATTATAAGATGGGTGGGACCTATATCTCTCTCCAATGCATTGGGTAAAGATTTTATATCTCATAAGATAGACATGGCTGGAACGGTAGGTTATACCGGTTCAGTGAAACAGGACTGGAACGAGGGTGACTCGATTCAGAAAGGGACTTTGTCCACTAAGATAGTCTTGGAAATGAATCTTGACTAACAAGAAATGATTCTCTATGATTATGTGTGTATGCCACTATGTTTCAGGTTTTAAGTTATGATTATTGGGATTACATTTCACTTCTATGATTTATCCCATGTTATGATATTATGAGCTCTTTTGCAGGTTAAGATTTCCAAAATCTATGTTCTTATGTATATGATGTGATTGATATTTCTTTTGTTTACCCTTACTGAGCATTTGAGCTCACCCTTTTCTTATTTCTTTTCCCCAGGATATAAATAAAGGTTTTAGGTATAAAAAAAGAAGATCTTTATGGGAGATGTTGAAGATCTTTCACCAGGATTAGAAGATTATATTCCGAGTTTCCAAAGACACTAAACTATTACGATCCTTGTGTGTGTGTTTTTGTTATGTACTAAGTTTTCTGCAAAAGTAATGTAATGTCAATGTACGTTAAGCTTCTGGTCTCTACACTAAATAACCCTAAAAAGGATGATAAACCCTAGAAAAAAGCAATTAATGCCTAAAAAAGGCCAATAAAACCCTAATATACAATAAAAAATGCTAATAAAATGTAACAAATCCTAAAGAACACTAATACACCCTAAAGAACCCAAATATACCCTAAAGAACCATATTAAACTCTAAAGAACACTAAAAACCCTAAAGAACCGAAAAACGCTAAAACAAATTATTTAAACCCTAAAAACTGCTACAATACCCAAACAAACCCTAAAACACACTAAAAACCCTAACAACACCTATCAATTCAAAAAAACAACTAAACCCATAACCCCCCCCCCCCCAACCATTAAAATGCCATCAGATACCATAAAAAATCATAAACACCTGTTAACAACTCTTAAAAACCCTGAAAAACACTTAAACCCATAAACAACCATTAAAACCCTAAAAAGGCTTAAAATAGATATATAAACCCTAAAACATTACATAAAACCTAAAAAATGGAACAAAACAATAAAAACACAACATAAACCAAAAAACACAACATAAACTCAAAAAATGCTACATAAACCCTAAAAGCACTAGATAAACCCTAGAATTGTAACATAAACCCTAAAAAATACAACATAAACCCTAAAAACACAACATAAACATTAAAAAATTCTACATAAAACATAAAAACACAATATAATCCCTAAAAACACTACATGAACCCTAAATATGTTACATAAACCCTAAAAATGCAACATAAACGCTACATCACCGCTAAATATGCTACATAAACCCAAAAAACCCAACATAAACCCTAAAAAATGCTACATAAAACTTAAACCCTAAACACGTAACATAAACCCTAAAAACGTTACATAAACCCTAAAAATGATACATAAAACCAAAAATCACTATCTAAAAACTAAAAATGATACATAAACACTAAAAATGCTACATAAAATCTAGCAATGAAACACAAACCCTAAAAAATGCTACAAAAACCCTAAAGATGCTTCAAAACCCTCAAAAATATTAAACCCTAATATATGATAATATAAAAAATTCAACCCTAATAAACCCCTAATAAACCCCTAATAAACTCTAATAATCCCTAGAAACACCTTACAATCCCTAAACACCCTAATAAACTCTACTCAACCCTAAAACCCCCCCAAAAATACCTAATAAACCGTAATAAATGATAATAAAACATAATAAACCCTAAAAATACGTTAATAAAACATAAAAACCCCTAACCAGCCCTAATAGACACTAATAAACACTAATAAACCCTAATAAACCCCAAACAAACCCTAAAAATCCCTAATAAACATTAAATAAAGCCAAATAAACCCTACTAAACCCTAATAAACCTTAACACACCATAATAAAACATAATAAAACCCTACAAAACCCTAATAAAGAAAAAAAATGCTAGTATACCTTAAAAAATCCATAGAAACCCTGATAAACTCTAATATAACCTAATAAACCCTAAAATCGCTCACAAACAATAAAAAAATGATCACAAACAATAAAAACACGCTATATAACCAAAAAAGGCCTAAGAACAGTAATATAACCTAATGAAGACAAAAAATTCTAATATATCATTAAAATAACTAGAAACCCAAATAAACCATAATAAACTCTAATATAACCTAAGAAACCCTAAAAATGCTCACAAACAAAAACTAAATGTTCACAAACAATAAAAACATGCTATATAATTTAAAAAGACCGAAAAAACACTAATATAACCTAATAAAACAAAAAAAAGTAATAGACTCCTAACAAACCCTAATAAACCCTAAATATTCCTAATAAAACCTAATAAAAACTAATAGACCCTAATAAAATCATAATATAACACTAAAAATACCTTCTCGACCCAAATAAACCATGACATGCCATAACAAAACCTAATAAAACCCAACCAAACCCCAATAAACAAAAAAAGCAAACAAACCCTTAAAAATCCCTAGAAAACCTAATAACCCATAATAAATTCTAATAAAAAATAATAAACCATAAAAATGCTCACAAACACTAAATGCACGCTAATAAAATTTTAAAAGTCCTAACAACCCCGCATATATATTAACAAAAACTAAAAAGCACTCATATATCCCAATAAAAACAGTAACAAACCCTAGTAAACCCTAAAAATCCCTAACAAACGCTAATAAACCATACTCAACCCTAATAAACCCTAATAAAACCCTAAATATACCTATTCAACCCTAATAAAAACCTAAAAATTCCTAGTCAACCCTAATAATTCTTAACAGACCATAATAAACCATAATAAACCCCACTAAACCCAGAAAAAGAAAATATACCATTAAAAATCCCTAAAACACCTAATAAATGCTAATAAAACCTAGCAAAACATAAAAGCGCTAAGAAACCCCAATAAAAACTACTAAACCCTAAAACCCATAATATACCCTCTTCAAAATTAATAAACCATAATAAACCCTAATAAATCCTAATCATACCCAAATATACCATAATATACCCTAATAAACCCAACTCAATCATAATAAAACCCTTAAAATACCTAATAAACCCAAATAAACCTTGACAGACCATAATGAACCCTAATAAAAATCCTAATAACCCCCACCAAACCCTAAAAAATTCTAAAATACCATTAAAAACCCCAAAAACCCTAACAAACCACAATAAATGTTAATATCACCTAAAAATCCTAAAAAATGCAAGTAAATCCTAAAAATACCTCTAATAATAATAATAGTAATAATGCAGGTGCATGTGCATATGCATGTGCATGGTTCAAATAATAATTAATAACACACAAGCTAGTGCATATGCCCGCGCATTTGTATGTGAATGATAATAAATAATAACGCATGTGAATTGCATGTGTATGTGCATGTGCATTTGAATGATAATAAATAATAAATAATAACGCACAAACAAGTTCATGTGCATGTTCATGGTAATAAACAATAAATAATAACCAAGTTCACATGAAGGCGCATTTGAATGTGAATGATAATAAATAATATATAATAACACATGTGATAATAGAATAACACATGTGCAATGCGTGTGCACACTACTACAAAAATGGCCTTTATCTGCACTAGAAAAGTGCATTAACAGTGAAAAGAAAAGCACTATAAATTGAGGCGAGGATATAGGGGGGGGGGTCCCTTTTATCAGTGCTTCAAAAATCGCTGATAAAGGAACCTTTTATCAGTACTAAAAAAAGCGCTGATAAATGACCCCTTTATGAGCGCTTTTTTTTAGCACTGATAAAAGGGGACTTTTATCAGCGCTCCTAAATAGCGCTGATAAAAGTCAAAAAAAAAATATAAAAAATATTTATATAATGCGGGGGGGGGGGGGGGGGGCTTTTAACAGCGCTTGACCCCCCCCCCCCCCCCCTTTATCAGTGCTAGGCGGACCCCCCTCAATCTCTCCCACGCGCTGCCCTTCCCGCGCATCCCCCACACGCGCACACCTCCTTGCTTCCACCCGAACTCAAACCTGTGACCTCCCCCCTTGCATGACTTCACCTTTACCACTAATCCATTTCGTTTTTTGCCTATCTAATGATATATATATTTATTTATATATATAGTTATATTTATACATAAATTAATATAGATTCATATTAATATAAATATATTTAGTGATATTAATACATATATATTTATTAATATATTAATATATTAATATATATATATATTCATTCTTATATTAATATATATTTATATTAATATGTTTTTTATCCGTATATTTATTTTTATATTAATATATATTTATAAGATTAGTTTTAAATACATTTATAAAATATGTTTTTAATGTTTTTTTATAAATTAATAAATACATACATATAAAACACACACACACACACACACACACATATTTAGGAATAAATACATATATATGTGTATTTGAAAAGCCATAGAATGTTAAAACAACCATAAATTCTAATCTAGAGGCCCGTTTCAACTCCACAACCATTCCAATAGAAGAAAATGAAACAATCTTCGATATGATATGTAGTACATGCCTAATAGACATCCGGATTAGAAGTTATACATGTTCGAATGTTAAAAAATCAGGGTATCCCAACTAAAGCCACTAACAATGCTACATAAACCCTATCAATTTCTATAAAAATATGAAAAATTCTTCAAATCCCACAAAACGCAACAAAACCCCAAAAAATTCTAAAATAACCATAACAAAGCATAAAAAATCCAAACACACCCATAAAACCCAAAAAATGCATAAAACCCCAAACAATTCAAACAAACCGTAACAAACCCAAAAAACCCTAAAAAAACCTAACAAACCCTAACAACCACTAATAACCCCTAAGTACCACTAACAGACCCTAATAACCCATAAAACCCACTATTAAACCTTGAAACCCTAATAAACACTAATAAATCGTAATAACCTGTAATAAACCCTAACAAACTTTATCAGACCATAATAAATGCTATAAAATCTCTAAAACCCTTAATATACCATAAATAAACTATTGAACCCTAATAAACCCTAATAATCACTAAAAACCCTAACTAACCCGACAAAATGCTACAAAAACCTCCAAATAATAGCCTACAAAACCCTACAACCAACTAATAAACCCTAACAAACCCTAATAATCCCAAAATAAATTGTAACAAACCCTAACAACCCCAAATAAATCGTAACAAATCCGAAAAACACCTAATTAATCATTACAAACTGAAGCAAACCATAACAAAACCCTAATAAACTGCAATAAATCCAAACAAAGCAGAATAATCCCAAATAAATTGTAATAAACCCAAATACACGTTACTAAACCCTAATAAACCCTAATAAATCCTAAATAACCTTAAAAAGTTTGATAAAACCCAGAAAAAACTATTAATGCTTACAAAATCCCAATATAACCCTAATATACAATAAAGAACGCTAATAAACTGTAAAAAATCCTGAAGAACTCTAATAAACCATCAAAAACCCTAATAAACCATAAAGAACCATATTAAACTCTAAAGAACACTAAAAAACCTAAATTGTCACGACCCGTCCTCGGGGCCCGTGCCGTGACTACCCCAAGCCCGCCTTCCATAGGCCAGGGGCTGGCGACTAGCACCAAAGGCGTAAAAACCCGATAACTGGGAAGGCATTGCCTTTATAAAAGAAAACAAGCACCACAGAGTACAAGCGGAAGTAAAAAACACTAAGTACAAAAGAAGAGCTGAAAGTAAAAAGGGGCCGGAAATACAAGCCCAACTGTAAAGTACAACTCGAAAGGGAAAACAGCGACTGAAAAGTAAATCTGCTACGCTGAGATGTCCACTGGAAATCCCACCTGAAGGGTGGGTACAGATAGCTCCTCTGCTCCTCGGGTCCCGCCGTCTGCTCCGAGTATGTCCTGTCCAGTGGTCTGCCTCCGGGTACCGCCTCGTCGTGTAGTCCACCTCCAGGTACTGTCTAGTCCTCGAACATTCGGCTTCTGTCAGCACTGTCCGTCGTCTGCAACCAACACAACGAGGTGCGGGCATAGCCCGTGCAGGGGTGAGTATAACGATACTCAGTAAGGACCCCGAGACCCTCAAGGTCTCACTAAACCAACAAGGATAACCACAAAGAAGATCTCAACAGATAACTTCTACTTAGGTATATGCCCATACATATACCTAAGTTATCGAGTAACCCATCTCAATCATGAGGAACACAAGAATTGTGAAATCAACGGATAACCACTACCCGGGTATATGCCCATACATATACCAAAGTTAGCAAGTGACCCATCTCAATCATGAGGTAAACATAAGGTCAAAAGTCTCAGCTCAAACCAGGATTTTTATTATCGAAACCGTAACTGCTGAAGAGCTCCGTCTCTAGAGTGTACAGTGGTCCTGTCACGACTCCGAGGCTGCCGCTCACTAACCTAGGACTGCTGAGGTACTCCTCCTGTCGAGTACTGCGGGTTTGCGGCCAACTACCGGGCGCTCCGTCCGCTGAGGGTCTGTCGCCAAATACCGGGCGCTACCCAGATAGCCTGCTGAGGTACTCCTCCTGTCGAGTACCGCGGGTCTGCTGCCATCTACCTGGCGCTCCGTCCGCCGTGGGTCTGCAGCCAAATACCGGCGCTCCGTCCACTGGGCTAGTCGACTCACTCCAAGTCGAGTCGGTCAAGCAGTCGTCAGGTCTCAGCCGGCTACACGGTCTCCGTACTCCGCACGCACGTCTCCACCGTCGCGGGTCTGTCGCTACAACCAAGCGCACACACTCCGTAGAGTATCGCGGGTCCGCCGCTACAACCAAGCGCTCAACCGCCAAGGGTCTGCTGCTGCATCCAAGCGCACCACCACTGTCAAGTACCACGGGTCCGCTCCACGAACTACTGGTCGATACTCCAAGTATCACAAGGTTCCGCGAAGAAGTGCCTCAAAGAACCGTCTCGTCACAGGGGTCTCAACGCAACAGACGGCGCGTCGATCGGACGCCCGGTCTGTGAGTTATTAGCCTTTTCGTCCCAGGGGCCCGGTTGGTTTCGTGAGCGAAACCAATCCCGGCCGTATCTCAACTGTACCCCGAACTCCCATAGGGTATACTCAAAGGGACCGTTACTCAACGTAACCACCAACGCCGCTGACGGCTCGTCAAGCGGTCGTCCAGTCTGAAAGATATCAGCTTTCCCGTTCCAGGGGCCCGGTTGGATTTCGGGTACAATCCAACCCGGCCATACTCCGACTGTATCCAAAACTCGGGCGGAGTATGCCAAAAGATCCGATTCACTAAGAGGAACACAACGCGACTGACGGCGCGTCAATCGGACGTTCGTGGCTCAAGATATGAGCGTTTCCGCTCCGAAGGCCCGGTTGGTCTCGTGAACGAACCAACCCGGCCGAACTCAAAGTAATCCGAAACCTTGAGTGCGATATACCGAAACGACCGTCTCGATCCAAGGATCACGTTGCCGCAGACGGTTCGTCATTCGGAGGTCCGAGGCTCAAGTTATGAGCGAAAAACCGAATCTGGTCCGAAACGGGGGGGTCCGGGTCCGGAACGACCCGGCCCGACCCCCCCCCCTTGGGTGGCGCGGCGGCCGGCGGCGGCGGCCGGCGGCGGCGGACGGCGGCGGCGGGCCACGTGGCGGCGGCGGGCCGCGTGGCGGCGGCGGCCGCGTGGCGCGGCGGCGGCGGGCCACGTGGCGGCGGCGGCTGGCGGACCGCGTGGCGGCGGCGGCTGGCGGACCGCGTGGCGGCGGCGGCTGGCGGACCGCGTGGCGGCGGCGGCTGGCGGACCGCGTGGCGGCGGCGGCTGGCGGACCGCGCTGGCGGCGGGGTGCCGCGGCGCAGCGGGCCGCGTGGCGGCGGCGGCTGCCGCACGGGATTTTCACGCGGGGCATAGCCCCGCGTTTTTCCTTCAAGCGGCACGGCTCAAGCCGTGCCTTTGACAAAAACGGCCCCCGCAAATGGGGGCCGGCTTGACAAAACCGGGGGGCTGTTGCCCCCCCCTCTTTAAGTGAACCGCCCCCCTCATTAAGAGGGGGGTCTTGAAGGTCCGGCCGGGGGTTTAATCCCCCGGTTTTTTATGACGTCCGGCCGGCCCGCTGGCCGGCCGGTTTTTACCAACGGGACCGGAAATTTCCGGTCCCGCCCTTGACTTCCGACGCCGGCGGCCCGGCCGCCGGTCTTTCCTTCCGCCGCGGCCCGGAACCGGCCGCGGTCTCCTCGTCTCACCGCGGCCCGGAACCGGCCGCAGTGTTCGTCGTCCGGCGCGGTGCGACGGCACCGCGCCCCTTTCGCCGTGCCAAGAATCCTCCCAACGCGGCGTGTCGGCGTCGCGGTCTTGAAGTCTCACCTCGGCGAAGCGCGACGGTGTTGCGGAAAACATAAGCATGTTCATCCGCGTGGTGCGACGGCACCACGCCTCTTGCTTCCACCCGCATGAATCAACATGAACGAAGGAGGGGGTTTCGGCCGTGTTCGTGCGGTCCGACTCCCCTCGCGTTAACAAATAACATAACTAAAAAGTCTCACGTTTAGTCATGCTAAAATCCACGATTCAGGAATGGAATAAAATAATTAATAAAAACATCCCCTACCTCGGGTTTGAGATTCAAAGAAATCCTCTACGTTCCGCGGAAGACGGCGTCGCGGAATTCAGGCGTCGCGGTCGTCGTTCGTCAAATCCGTTGACGAAGATTTACGTCCGATGCGACACGTTGTTGGCGGATCTTCGTTTGCCGACGAAGAAGGTCCGAAGAGGAAGCAGAGGTCCGAAGATACTAGGTCTCTGAGTCGATGATCCTTGACGAAGTGTTGTCGTTCTTCGTTGAGGATGAAGACGTTCCTCGCCGGAGAAGATGAAGACGTTCTCCGTTCTTCGTCAGAGCTTGAAGATGAGAAAGCTCTCCAAAGACAAACAAAGAACCCTAAATAAAATAAGACTACCTCTTATTTTATTAACACAACACAAAAGAATTTTCAAAGTCTTGAAATTCAAAAAGACATAACTCCCATAATTAAATAAGAGTTACTTAGGCCAATTTAATTAGGGGTTAAGAACGTTGAGAGAAATTTGAAAGATAGGGGTTCGTGTGGGCCCCACCACACTTAATCCTCCCAAGGGAGGTTAAGTGGGTGTGGGTCCCACTTCCAACCCCCTTGGGTAGGTTTTTAATAAGTTAAAAATAAAATTTGTTTAACACAATTTTATTTAACTTAACTGAAAAACCCCAAAACGGAACTTTCAACCCGCAACAAACGCAACTCCCGGAAAGGTCTCTTTAAGCGAATATCGGCGCTGCGAGTTCATCGGTGCCCTCGGATTTCAATTCCGAGCACCGGATCAAAAGTTAGGAATTCCCGCTCGTTCGTTCACTGAACGTACCCGAGCCAAACTTCGGAAATTAATTCCGGGCACTCCGGGCCTCAGAATCAGGTGCCGTCTGAAACCGCATTCTTGTAAAATTCTAAAGAAAATTAAGAAAAAATTTCCCTTGAATTTTACGGGTCTTTACATTACTCCCACCTCAGGGCTTTACGTCCCCGTAAAGCTACATCAAAAACTAGGGAAGCAAAAAAAAAAGGATACTGAGCACGCATCTGAGCCTCCCGCTCCCATGTGCTCCCCTGGAGATTCCCGTGCCGCCATCTGTTGCGCACAAGAGGAATCGATCGTCCATGTAGGACCCGCTCCTGGATGACATGGACCTCTTTTGACGTGGCCCTGACCATCTCTGGTCCCACAAGAGCTGCAAGATTTCTCCTTTGCCGAAAAGAGAAACCTGGTCTCATCCCCTGGATGAACCACATTCTTTGCCTAAAACAGTCAATCCTAACATGGATGATACTAATCCATACCAAGGATTGACGTCGTAAGGCCTCGACGCTACTACTAAGAGATCCAACCGTTACTCTCGCCTCCAAGGGTTGAGTCACACTGTCGGCATCAGTGTGTGGTAACTGGTCTCCTCCAGTAGATGTCTCACAAGTGAGGGTCAAGTCAACAGTCAACTGGAACCTCTTAGTAACATCACAAAAGAGGACAGGAATGAAAACATCTCAAAGGATGCGTCTTTTATTATTGCAGCTCATAATACAAGACGCTACACAAAAGCAACAAAGAACCAGAAGTACTAAGGACGTATCCACTAGTTCTGCTCCTGTCCATCGGCTCCCAGAGCTCCATGATCGAAGGCCTCGGCTGCCTGAAGCTGAGCTCTCCCCTACGGTCGGGGTGGTCCTCCTGGTGGTGGTGGAAGAGCCTCCAAGCGTCGCCCACCACCAGCTGCTCGTCCAGCTCCTCTGCCTCGTCCGCCTCCTCCCTGCGGACCGCCACGGTCGAACCTCTGCCTCTGCCTGGGAGGTTCTTCACTTAACTGCTGATCATCAGCATGGCGGGTCGGACAGTCACGAGCCATGTGACCAATCCCGCCACAGGAGTAACACTGCCCACTCTCGGCACGCCTGGCTCTGACTCCACCCCGGCTTCCCCGTACAACTGAGCCTGAGTCGTGCAGTCGGCCACCGGTAGGTCTGTTCTGCCTGGAACCCTGAGTCATCTGTCGGCTACCTGCTGCAGATGACTCTGCCACGTGCCGCCCTGCGGTGAGTTGCTGTGCTGGTGTAGTCTCTGCAAGGAAACTCTCGATCAGAAGTGCCCGCTCCAGTACTCCTGTCTGAGTCGGTATGCTGAGGGAGATCAGCGATGCCCTGATCTCGTGTCTCAAACCCTGCTCGAAGGTCCGGGCCCGGAAGAATGGGTCCCGTACCATGTCGGTCGAGTAGCGCGAGAGATCGGTGAACCTCGCCGCGTACTGAGCGACCGTCATGCTGCCCTGCCGCAGCTGTAGAAGCTCCTGGATGCGCACCGCTCGAAGGGTGGCCGGGACGAACTCAGAGCGGAAGAGGCTCTCGAAGTCCGTCCAGAGTAGAGATGCCTCATCGTGCACCTGGAGCATCAGGCTCCACCATCGTCCTGCTGCTGCGTGTAGTAGGCTCGCAGCGAGGATCACCATGAGGTCTGCTGGTGTCCTCACTAGCCTAAACACTCGAACTACTGCCTCCAGCCAGTCCTCTGCTGCCTGCGGATCCGTCTCCCCGCGAAACCTGGGCGGTCGCTGGCGCTGAAACTCATGCAGTGCGCTGAGGCGACGTGCATCGTCAGCGGCTGCTGCTGGAAGCATCGGGGGCTCGGCGGGTAAAGCTACCGCCGGTGCCACTACTGGGAAAGGGCCCTGCACCGAGGCCTCGTCGCTCGGTGGGCTGTCGTCTCGCTCAACTCTCGGAACCCTAGCTGGCTGTCGTCGCGGGGCCATCCTGAAAGAAACAACGTAACACGATCAAACGATTATACCCGGTGAGCTGACCTGGTTTGAGCTGTTTTAAGGGGGGAAACCTTTGAAAACACACACGCAATCAGTGTTTTCGCGCACAAAGTCGGAAATCAGTTGTCAGGGTCCTGGTGTATGGATACGTCGGCCGCCCGCACCAACACTGGACTCCCTGAACTGAAAACCACACTCGGTACCCTTAACACTATTGCTTCACATAGAAAGAAAAGACGATCAGAGTCTGCGGTAGAACCGACCGCCTCTGATACCAATTTGTCACGACCCGTCCTCGGGGCCCGTGCCGTGACTACCCCAAGCCCGCCTTCCATAGGCCAGGGGCTGGCGACTAGCACCAAAGGCGTAAAAACCCGATAACTGGGAAGGCATTGCCTTTATAAAAGAAAACAAGCACCACAGAGTACAAGCGGAAGTAAAAAACACTAAGTACAAAAGAAGAGCTGAAAGTAAAAAGGGGCCGGAAATACAAGCCCAACTGTAAAGTACAACTCGAAAGGGAAAACAGCGACTGAAAAGTAAATCTGCTACGCTGAGATGTCCACTGGAAATCCCACCTGAAGGGTGGGTACAGATAGCTCCTCTGCTCCTCGGGTCCCGCCGTCTGCTCCGAGTATGTCCTGTCCAGTGGTCTGCCTCCGGGTACCGCCTCGTCGTGTAGTCCACCTCCAGGTACTGTCTAGTCCTCGAACATTCGGCTTCTGTCAGCACTGTCCGTCGTCTGCAACCAACACAACGAGGTGCGGGCATAGCCCGTGCAGGGGTGAGTATAACGATACTCAGTAAGGACCCCGAGACCCTCAAGGTCTCACTAAACCAACAAGGATAACCACAAAGAAGATCTCAACAGATAACTTCTACTTAGGTATATGCCCATACATATACCTAAGTTATCGAGTAACCCATCTCAATCATGAGGAACACAAGAATTGTGAAATCAACGGATAACCACTACCCGGGTATATGCCCATACATATACCAAAGTTAGCAAGTGACCCATCTCAATCATGAGGTAAACATAAGGTCAAAAGTCTCAGCTCAAACCAGGATTTTTATTATCGAAACCGTAACTGCTGAAGAGCTCCGTCTCTAGAGTGTACAGTGGTCCTGTCACGACTCCGAGGCTGCCGCTCACTAACCTAGGACTGCTGAGGTACTCCTCCTGTCGAGTACTGCGGGTTTGCGGCCAACTACCGGGCGCTCCGTCCGCTGAGGGTCTGTCGCCAAATACCGGGCGCTACCCAGATAGCCTGCTGAGGTACTCCTCCTGTCGAGTACCGCGGGTCTGCTGCCATCTACCTGGCGCTCCGTCCGCCGTGGGTCTGCAGCCAAATACCGGCGCTCCGTCCACTGGGCTAGTCGACTCACTCCAAGTCGAGTCGGTCAAGCAGTCGTCAGGTCTCAGCCGGCTACACGGTCTCCGTACTCCGCACGCACGTCTCCACCGTCGCGGGTCTGTCGCTACAACCAAGCGCACACACTCCGTAGAGTATCGCGGGTCCGCCGCTACAACCAAGCGCTCAACCGCCAAGGGTCTGCTGCTGCATCCAAGCGCACCACCACTGTCAAGTACCACGGGTCCGCTCCACGAACTACTGGTCGATACTCCAAGTATCACAAGGTTCCGCGAAGAAGTGCCTCAAAGAACCGTCTCGTCACAGGGGTCTCAACGCAACAGACGGCGCGTCGATCGGACGCCCGGTCTGTGAGTTATTAGCCTTTTCGTCCCAGGGGCCCGGTTGGTTTCGTGAGCGAAACCAATCCCGGCCGTATCTCAACTGTACCCCGAACTCCCATAGGGTATACTCAAAGGGACCGTTACTCAACGTAACCACCAACGCCGCTGACGGCTCGTCAAGCGGTCGTCCAGTCTGAAAGATATCAGCTTTCCCGTTCCAGGGGCCCGGTTGGATTTCGGGTACAATCCAACCCGGCCATACTCCGACTGTATCCAAAACTCGGGCGGAGTATGCCAAAAGATCCGATTCACTAAGAGGAACACAACGCGACTGACGGCGCGTCAATCGGACGTTCGTGGCTCAAGATATGAGCGTTTCCGCTCCGAAGGCCCGGTTGGTCTCGTGAACGAACCAACCCGGCCGAACTCAAAGTAATCCGAAACCTTGAGTGCGATATACCGAAACGACCGTCTCGATCCAAGGATCACGTTGCCGCAGACGGTTCGTCATTCGGAGGTCCGAGGCTCAAGTTATGAGCGAAAAACCGAATCTGGTCCGAAACGGGGGGGTCCGGGTCCGGAACGACCCGGCCCGACCCCCCCCCTTGGGTGGCGCGGCGGCCGGCGGCGGCGGCCGGCGGCGGCGGACGGCGGCGGCGGGCCACGTGGCGGCGGCGGGCCGCGTGGCGGCGGCGGCCGCGTGGCGCGGCGGCGGCGGGCCACGTGGCGGCGGCGGCTGGCGGACCGCGTGGCGGCGGCGGCTGGCGGACCGCGTGGCGGCGGCGGCTGGCGGACCGCGTGGCGGCGGCGGCTGGCGGACCGCGTGGCGGCGGCGGCTGGCGGACCGCGCTGGCGGCGGGGTGCCGCGGCGCAGCGGGCCGCGTGGCGGCGGCGGCTGCCGCACGGGATTTTCACGCGGGGCATAGCCCCGCGTTTTTCCTTCAAGCGGCACGGCTCAAGCCGTGCCTTTGACAAAAACGGCCCCCGCAAATGGGGGCCGGCTTGACAAAACCGGGGGGCTGTTGCCCCCCCCTCTTTAAGTGAACCGCCCCCCTCATTAAGAGGGGGGTCTTGAAGGTCCGGCCGGGGGTTTAATCCCCCGGTTTTTTATGACGTCCGGCCGGCCCGCTGGCCGGCCGGTTTTTACCAACGGGACCGGAAATTTCCGGTCCCGCCCTTGACTTCCGACGCCGGCGGCCCGGCCGCCGGTCTTTCCTTCCGCCGCGGCCCGGAACCGGCCGCGGTCTCCTCGTCTCACCGCGGCCCGGAACCGGCCGCAGTGTTCGTCGTCCGGCGCGGTGCGACGGCACCGCGCCCCTTTCGCCGTGCCAAGAATCCTCCCAACGCGGCGTGTCGGCGTCGCGGTCTTGAAGTCTCACCTCGGCGAAGCGCGACGGTGTTGCGGAAAACATAAGCATGTTCATCCGCGTGGTGCGACGGCACCACGCCTCTTGCTTCCACCCGCATGAATCAACATGAACGAAGGAGGGGGTTTCGGCCGTGTTCGTGCGGTCCGACTCCCCTCGCGTTAACAAATAACATAACTAAAAAGTCTCACGTTTAGTCATGCTAAAATCCACGATTCAGGAATGGAATAAAATAATTAATAAAAACATCCCCTACCTCGGGTTTGAGATTCAAAGAAATCCTCTACGTTCCGCGGAAGACGGCGTCGCGGAATTCAGGCGTCGCGGTCGTCGTTCGTCAAATCCGTTGACGAAGATTTACGTCCGATGCGACACGTTGTTGGCGGATCTTCGTTTGCCGACGAAGAAGGTCCGAAGAGGAAGCAGAGGTCCGAAGATACTAGGTCTCTGAGTCGATGATCCTTGACGAAGTGTTGTCGTTCTTCGTTGAGGATGAAGACGTTCCTCGCCGGAGAAGATGAAGACGTTCTCCGTTCTTCGTCAGAGCTTGAAGATGAGAAAGCTCTCCAAAGACAAACAAAGAACCCTAAATAAAATAAGACTACCTCTTATTTTATTAACACAACACAAAAGAATTTTCAAAGTCTTGAAATTCAAAAAGACATAACTCCCATAATTAAATAAGAGTTACTTAGGCCAATTTAATTAGGGGTTAAGAACGTTGAGAGAAATTTGAAAGATAGGGGTTCGTGTGGGCCCCACCACACTTAATCCTCCCAAGGGAGGTTAAGTGGGTGTGGGTCCCACTTCCAACCCCCTTGGGTAGGTTTTTAATAAGTTAAAAATAAAATTTGTTTAACACAATTTTATTTAACTTAACTGAAAAACCCCAAAACGGAACTTTCAACCCGCAACAAACGCAACTCCCGGAAAGGTCTCTTTAAGCGAATATCGGCGCTGCGAGTTCATCGGTGCCCTCGGATTTCAATTCCGAGCACCGGATCAAAAGTTAGGAATTCCCGCTCGTTCGTTCACTGAACGTACCCGAGCCAAACTTCGGAAATTAATTCCGGGCACTCCGGGCCTCAGAATCAGGTGCCGTCTGAAACCGCATTCTTGTAAAATTCTAAAGAAAATTAAGAAAAAATTTCCCTTGAATTTTACGGGTCTTTACATAAATAACACAAAAAAAAATGCTAAAACACATTATATAAACTCTAAAAACCACTACAATACCCAAACAAACCCTGAAACACACAAAAAACCCAAACAACCCCCATCAATCCCAAAAAAACAAATTAACCCATAAAACCCCCCAAAAAATCTTTAAAAGCCATAAGAAACCATAAAAACCATAAACACCCGTTAAAAACCCATAAAACCCCTAAAAAATATTACATACCATAAACAACCATTAAAACCATAAAAAAGGCTTCAAATAGATATATAAACCTAAAAAATGTTACATAAACCCTAAAAAATGCAACAAAAACCCTAAAAACGCAACATAAACTAAAAAACACAACATAAACCCAAAAAACTCTACATAAACCTTAAAACCACTACATAAACCCTAGAACTATAACATAAACCCTAAAAAACACAACATAAAACCAAAAAAACGCAACGTAAAGATTAAAAAACGCTACATAAAACCTAAAAACACAATATAAACCCTAAAAACACTCTATGAACATTAAAATGTTACATAAACCCTAAAAATGCAACATAAATGCTACATCACCCCTAAAAACGCTACAAAAACCCAGAAAATGCAACATAAACCCTAAAAAACCTACATAAAACCTAAATCTTAAACATGCTACATAAACACTAAAAACGTTACATATACCCTAAAATGATACATAAAATATAAAACCTCCAACTAAACCCTAAAAAGACTACATAAACACTAAAAATGTTACATAAACTCTAACAATGCTACACAAACCCTAAAAATGCTACAAAATCCCTAATGGCGCTTTAAAACCCTAACAAATATTAAACACTAATATACCATAATATAAAAAATTAAACCCTAATAAACCCCTAATAAACTCTAATAATCCCTAAAAACATATAATAATCCCTAAAACCCTAACAAACTCTACTTAACCCTAATAAAACCCCAAAAATACCTAATAAACCCTAATAAATGATAATAAAATCAAATAAACTATAAAAACATGTTAAGAAATCTTAAACAACACTAACCAAGCCTAATAGACACTAATAAACACTAATAAACCCTAATAAACCCCAAAAAACCCTAAAATCCCTAATAGACCATAAATAAATCAAAATAAACCCTACTCAACCCTAACAAACCTTAACACAACATAATAACCCCTAATAAAACCCTACAAAACCCTAATAAAGAAAAAAATGCTAGTATACCATAAAAAATACCTAGAAACCTTGATAAACACTAATATAACCTAATAAACCCTAAAAATTCTCACAAACAATAAAAAATGATCACAAACAATAAAAACACGCTATATTACCTAAAAAGACCTAAAACACTAATGTAACCTAATAAAGACAAAAAACACTAATATAACTTAAAAATCCCTTAAAATCCTAATAAACCACAATAAACTCTAATATACCCTAAGAAATCCTAAGACGTTCACAAACAAAAAAACGCTCACAAACAATAAGAACACACAATATTATCTAGAAAGACCTAACAAACACTAATATAACCTAATAAAACCAAAAAACTAATAAACCCCTAACAAACCCTAATAATCCCTAAAATTGCCTAATAAACCCTAATAAAAATGAATAAACCTTAATAAAATCCTAAAAATACCCTAAAAACACCTTCTCAACCCTAAAAAACCTTGACACACCATAACAAAACCTAACAAAACCCAACTAAACCCCAATAAACAAAAAAACGCAAACAAACCATTAAGAAGCCCTAGAAACCTTAATAAACAATAATAAATTCAAATAAAAGCTAATAAACCATTAAAAATGCTCACAAACACTAAAAACACGCTAATAAAACCTAAAAAGTCATAACAAACTCTCATATATATTAACAAAAACTAAAAAACACTCATATACCCTAATAAAAACACTAACAAACCCTAGTAAACACTAAAAATCCCTAACAAACCCTAATAAACCGTACTCAACCCTAATAAAACATTAAAGATACTAACTCAACCCTAATAAAAACCTAAAAATACCTACTCAACCCTAATAAACAATAACACACCATAATAAACCATAATAAACACCACTAAACCTTAAAAATTCAAATATACCATTAAAGAGCCCAAAAACCCCTAATAAATGCTAATAAAACCTAACAAAGCTTAAAAGCGCTAATAAACCCAAATAAACACTACTAAACACCAAAACCCCCCTAATATACCCTCTTAAATATTAATAAACCATAATGAACCATAATAAACCCTAATAAATCCTAAACATACCCAAATATACCATAATATACCATAATATACCCTAATAAATCCAACTCAATCCTAATAAACCCCTAAAAATACCTAATAAGCCCTAATAAACCATGACACCCCATAATAAACCCTAATAAAATATTAATAACCCCCAAAAAATCCTAAAAAATAATAATATACCATTAAAAAACCCTAAAACCCTAACAAACCATAATAAATGTTAATAACACCTAAAATCCTAAAAAAATGAGAGTAAACTCTAAAAATACCTCTAATAATAATAGTAGTAATAATGCACATGCTTGTGAATATACATGTTCATGGTTAAAATAATAAATCAAAATGCCCGTGCATGTGAATATGCATGCGCATTTGCCTGTGAATGATAATAAATAAAAATTATAAATAATAACACATTTGAATTTCATGTGTATGTTCATGTGCATGGGAATGATAATAAATAATAAATAATAATGCACATCCAAGTTCTTATGCATGAGCATGTGCATGTGCATGGTAATAAACAATAAATAATAACAAAGTCCACATGAATGTGCATTTTCATGTGAATGATAATAAATAATAAATAATAACTCATGTGATAATAGAATAACGCAAGTGCATTGTGTGTGCACGTGCATGAGAATAAATAATAATAACACATGTGATAATAGAATAACACAGGTGCGTTACATTTTCATGTGCATGGTAATAAATAATATATAACAATGCACCTGTATGTGCATTTACATGTAATGATAATTATAATGACGCATGCACATGCATGGTAATAAATAATAAAAAACCACACACGTGCATGTGCATTTTTATTTGATGATACAAACAACAACAACAACAACAACAACAACAATAATAATAATAGAATAACGCAAGTGAACTCCATGTGCACATGCATAGTAGTAAATAATAAATAAATAATAGTAACTAAGAACGCACATGCATGTGCATGTGCATTTACATTTCATAATAATATTAATAATACTAATTGTAATAATAACAATAATAATAACGCATGCACGTGCATGGAAATAAATAATAAATAACAACGCACATGCATGTGGATTTGCATGTGATAATGATAATAATAATTATAATGATAATAATGATGATAATAATAATAATAACAACTGTGATAATAATAGTAATAATAATAATAATAAAATAATAATACAAGTGCATTGCATATGCATGTTCATGGTAAAAAATAATAAGGCACGTGCATCTGCATTTGCATGTGATGATAATAATAATAACATCACTAGTAGTAGTAGTGATAATAGTAGTAGTAGCAATGTATGTGATAATAGAATATTGCATGTGAATTATGTGTGCACATGCATGGTAATAAATAATTATGCGCGTGCATTGCATTTTCATGTCACGATGATGACGATGATAAGAATAAGAATAATATTATTATTAATATTAATAATAACAACACATGTGATAATTGAATAATGCATGTGCATTGAATGTGCATGATTATGTATTTGCGTGTGCATTTGCATGTGCATTATCATTTTCATGTGATGATAATAACAACAACAACCACAACCACAATAATAATAATAACAATAAGAATAAAAATGGTTGTGATAAAAAAATAATGTGTCTGCATTGCATGTGCACATGCATGGTAATAAAAAATAAATAATGATTCATGTTCATGTGCATATGCATGTTCATGAGATGATAATAATAAAAATAATAATAACAGTAATAATAAAAATAATAATAACAACAACAATGTATGTGATAATAGAATAACGCAAGTGAATTGCATGTGTAGTGCATGATAATAAATAATAACTCATAGAACATGTGATGATAATAATAACAATAATAGTAATATTAATAATAATAGCGCATGTGATAATAGAATACGCACATGTATTAAATGTGCGCATTTATGGTAATAAATAAAAACGCACATGAATTTTAATTTTCATTTGATGATAATAACAATAATAGTAATAATAACAATAGAAATAAAAATGCATGTGATAATAGAATAATGTAGGTGCATTGCGTGTGCGCGTGCATGGAAATAAATAATAACGGACGTGCATGTGCATTTTCATCTAATGATAATAATAATAATAGTAGTAGTACTAGTAGTAATAATAATAATAACTACAATAAGATATGCACATGCGTGGAAATAAATAATAAATAACAAATAATAACGCATGTG
This sequence comes from Viscum album, assembly GCA_963277665.1. NCBI lineage: Eukaryota > Viridiplantae > Streptophyta > Magnoliopsida > Santalales > Viscaceae > Viscum > Viscum album. The sequence goes on along the minus strand of OY728167.1, from coordinate 885,599,262 downwards.
AATCTTCATTTGCATGTGACGATAATGATAATAATAATAATAATAGTAATAACAATAATGATAATTATAATAATGATAATGATAATAATGATAACAATAACATGTGTGATAATAGAATAACACACATCCTAACAAACCCTAACAAACCCTAACAAACCCAAACAACCACTAGTAAACCCTAAGAACCACTAATAAACCCAAATAACACGTGAAACCCACTATTAAACACTAAAACCCTATTAAACACTAATAAATCATAAAAATCTATAATAAACCCTAAAAACCCCTATTAGACTCTAATTAATGCTACAAAAATCCCTAATATACAATAAAAAACACTATTGAACCATAATGGATCCTAATAATCACTAGAAACCCAAACAAACCAGATAAAACACTACAAAACCCACCAAATAATAGCCCACAAAACCCTAAAACCTGCTAATAAACCCTAACATACCCTAATAACACCATAATAAATTGTAAAAAACCCTAAAAACCCCAAATAAATCGTAATAAATCCTAACAATGCCAAATAAATCGTAACAAACTGAAACAAACCATAACAAACCCCTAATAACCGCAGTAAACCCTAACAACTCATTATAAACCCTAATAAACCGTAATAAAATCAAATACACATTAATAAAACCTAATAAATAAAACAAACCTTAAGAAACCCTAATAAATCCTAAATAACCCTAAAAAGGTTGATAAATCCTAGAAAAGGCTATTAATGCCTACAAAAGCCCAATAAAACCCTAATATACAATAAAAAATTCTAATATACCGTAAAAACCCCAAAAGAACACTAATAAACCCTAAAGAACACTAATAAACCCTAAAGAACCATAATAAACTCTAAAGAACACTAAAAACCCTAAAGAACCCAAAAACTGCTAAAACACATTACATAAACCCTAAAAACTGCTACATTACCCAAAAAACCCTAAAACACACTAAAACACCCTAACAACCCCTTTAAATCCATAAAAACAAATAAACCCTTAAAACCCCCCAAAAAACCATTGAAAACACATCAAATACCATAAAAACCATAAACACTCGTTAACAACACTTAAAAACCATAAAAACCACTACAAACCATAAACAACCATTAAAACCCTAAAAAATGCAACAAATAGAAAAATAATCCCAAAAAACATTACGCCAACCCCAAAAATGAAACAAAAACCCTAAAAATGCAACATAAACCCCAAATAAATTCTAATAAAACACATGCCCAAATATACCATAATACAACATAATATACCCTAATAAACCGAACTCAATCCAAATAAAACCCTCAAAATACATAATAAACCCTAATAAACCTTAACACACCATAATAAACCCTAATAAAATCTTAATAACCCCCACCAAACCCTACAAAATGCTAATATACCATTAAAACCCCTAAAACCCATACATATCATAATAAATGTTAATAACACCTAAAAATTCTAAAAAAGCTAGTAAACCCTAAAAATTACTCAAAAATTAATAATAGTAATAATGCACGTGCATGTGCATATGCATGTGCATGGTTTAAATAATAAATTATAACGCACATGCATGTACATATGCCTGTGCATTTGCATGTGAATGATAATAAATTATAAATTATAAATTATAACGCATTTGAATAACATGTGTATGTGCATGTGCATGTAATGAGAATAAATAATAAATAATAACGCACATCCAAGTGAATGTGCATGTGCATGGTAATAAACAATAAATAATAACCAAGTCCACATGAATGTGCATTTTCATGTGAATGATAATAAATAATAAATAATAACACATATGATAATAGAATAATGCACATGCATTGCATGTGCACGTGCACGAGAATAAATAATAATGACACATGTGATAATAGAATAACCCTAGTGCATTGCATTTTCATGTGAATGATAATAAATAATATATAATAATGCACGTGCACGTGAATTTACATGTAATGATAATGATAATGACACATGCACATGCATGGTAATAAATATTAAATAACAACACATGTGCATGTGAATTTGTATTTTATGATACAATAATAATAATAATAATAATAGAATAACGCAATTGTATTTCATGTGCATGTGCATAGTAGTAAATAATAAATAAATAATAAAAAATAAGAACGCACACGCATGTGCATGTTTATTTACATTTGATGATAATATTAATAATACTAATTGTAATAATAATAAAATTAACGCATGCACATGCATGGTAATAAATAATAAAAAACAACGCACATGCATGCGCATTTGAATGTGATAACGATAATAATAATGATAATGATAATAATAATAATAAAGGAATAATACAAGTTCATTGCATATGCACGTGCATGGTAATAAATAATAAATAATAATGCATGTGCATCTACATTTGCATGTGATGATAGTAATAATAACAGTAGTAGTAATAATAGTAGTAGTAGTGGTGATAATAGTAATAGTACCAATGCATGTGATAATAGAATATTTCATGTGCATTACGTGTGCAGATGCATGGTAATATATAATAATGCCCATGCATTGCATTTTCATGTGATGATGATGATGATGATGATGATGATGATGATAATAATAATAATAATAATAACAACAACAACGCATGTGATAATATAATAACACACGAGCTATGAATGTGTGTGTATGTGCATTCACATGTGCATTTGCATGTGATGATAATAACAATAACAACAACAACAACAACAACAACAACAACCACAATAACAATAATAACAATAATAATAATATCGCATGTGATAATAAAATAACATGTGTGCATTGCATGTGTACGTGCATGGTAACAAAAATATAATAATTATGCATGTTCATGTGCATGTGCATGTGGTTGAGATGATGATAATAATAATAATAATTGTAATAGTAATAATAAGTTATTTTTGTTTGAAAAAATAGCACACATGACAAAAATGCTAGAAATGGGGTCTCGAAAAACATAACAAATCATAGAGTCATTAAAAAAGGCATAACTTCTTCTTTGGGTGTCCATTTCCACTCCATAAAGTGTCAAAATGAATCTCATGGAAGGAACTATGATAAAAACAGGTGCCGAAGGCTGAACAGACTCACAGATCATAATTTATGACCATTTTAAGAAAAATTTGACAGGGATTCGTACTTGGAAATGGAGTTTTGGAGGCCTTTCGATTGGTTTTTGGGATTTTAGGGTCTCAAACATGACTTGAATAGTTATTGACTTATCCTTATGCATATATCTCTTCGCTACTTTCGATTTGATATGTTGTATAGCTCAAACGGACAACGAGAGAGAAAGTTATGGCTGTTTGAAGTTAGACTTTTTTTAGAGTGGTATAACTAATATATCTTCTATTTATTTGATCTTCTCATAGTTTATACTAAACTTGGTCCTCACTCATCTCACAAGCTTCTATTTGATTGGTCGCAGCACTCAAATGGACACCCGAAGGAGACGTTATGCCTATTTTAGTGAGTTGCGGGTTTCTTAGGTTTTTAGCAGCTAGGAGAGTTTCTCAATTTAAAATGACAATAACTTCTGCTATGTGTGTTCATTTTGGCTCCACCACATATGAAAACGAAGATTGTGAAATTATAGACACTCTAGTAACCACTAAAATCCTTTTTGAGATTCTTCAACCCCCAAAAATACCCAAAATCCATTTGGATGGTCAAATGATTGGCTTCTGGTGTCCGTTTTGCAATAACTTCTTCTATGGGTGTCTGTTTTTCCTCTACCACATATAAAATCTAAGCTTGTGACTAGACCTACCCTCCTATAACCACTTAAGCACCTTCTCACATCCTTGAAGTCCCAAAAGATACTTAAACCCTCCAAAGGATCATAACTTCTACTCCGGGAGTCCTATTTGCCTCTACCATAAATTAAATCAATGTTTTCGACTATATCTACACATATATGACCAATAAGAACACCTTATCACGTTCATAAAGTCCCAAAATGTCCTTAAGTCCTCCAAATGACCATAACTTCTGCTCTGGGTGTCCGTTTCACCTCTACCACGTATCAAATTGAAGTTTGCGACTAGATCTACACATCTATGACAACCATGAACAACTAAATAACCCTAAAAACCCATGAATAACCCCATAAACACTAAAAATAATTACAAACCATTAAAAACCCTAACAAAACCTAAAAACACTAACAAATCCTAACAAATCCCAACAAACCCCAACAAAGCCCAACAAACCCTAAATACTCGAAAAGACCCTAACAAACCCTAACAAACCCCAATAAGCACTAAAAACCCCAATAAACCCAAAAAACCCCAAAGAAACACTAAAACCACCATAAAAAACCATAAGAACCCCTAACAAATCCATAAAACCCCTAACAAAACCCTAATCAAACCTAAGAAACACTAACACACCCTTAAAAACCCTAACACACCCTTAGAAACCCTAACACGCCCTTAGAAACCTTAGTACACCCTTAGAAACGCCAACACACCCATAGAAACCCTAAAACAGCCTTAGAAACCCTTAGAAACCATAGAACACCCTTAGAAACCCTAACCCGCCCATAAAAACCCAAACCCACCCTTAGAAACCCTAACACACCCTTAGAAACCCTAACAAACCCATAGACACCGTAATCACACTAATAAGCAGTAATAAATCCTAACAAACCCTACCAACCAATAATAAACCATAATAAACCCTAATAAACCCTAAATCCCACTACTAAACCCTACTAAACACTAATAAATCATAATAAATCCTAAAAACCCTATTAGACCCCAATAAACGCTACAAAATACATAAAAACTCAAATATACAACAAAAATGCTATTAAACCATTCAAAATGCTAATATTCAAAAAAACCCTAACAAACCCGACAAAATCTCACAAAACCCTAAAAACCCTAAAAACAAGAAAAACCCTAAAACCACTAAAACCCCTAAACAAACCCTAAAAACACTAAAAAATCCAAAAAACCCTAAAAAACCCTAAAAACCCCAAAACCCCTAAAAATAAGAAAAAACCGAAAAAACCAAAAACAAACCTAAAACCCTAAAAAAAACCCAAAAAACCTCAAACAACCCTAAAAACGCTAAAAACCCTAAAAACCCCAAAAAATGCTAAAAAACCCTAAAATGCCTAAAAATGCCTAAAAACCATATCCAACCCTATGAAACCTTTAAAAACCCTAAAACCCCCCTAGTAAACCCTAAAAACCTCAAAAGAATCCCTAATACACCATAAATAACCAAAAAGAACCCTAAAAACCCTAAAGAACCACTAAAGCTGCTAACAACGCTACATAAACCCTAACAATTAGTACAAAAAAAATGAAAAATGCCTCAAAACCCACAAAATGCAACAAAACACCAAAAAACGCAAAAATAACCCTAACAAAGCATAAAAAATCAAAACACACCCATAAAACCCAAAAAACGGATAAAATCCCAAACAACTCAAACAAACCGTAACAAACCCTAAAAACCATAACAAAACCCAAGAAACCCTAACAACCACTAATAACCCCTAAGAACCACTAATAAACCCTAATAACCCCTAAAACCCACTATTAATTCCTAAAAACCCTAATAAACACTAATAAATCGTAATAACCTGTAATAAACCCTAAAAAACTATATTAGACCCTAATAAATTCTATAGAAGCCCTAAAACCAAAAATATACAATAAAAAACACTATTAAACCTTAATAAACCCTAATAAACCCTAATAATAACTAAAAACCCTAACAAAACCGACAAAATGCTACAAAACCTCCAAATAATAGCCTACAAAACCCTACAACCCACTAATAAACCCTAACAAACCATAATAACCCCAAAATAAATCCTAACAAACACTAAAAACCCCAAATAAATCATAACAAATCCTAACAATGCCAAATAAATCATAACAAACTGAAACAAACCACAACAAAACCCTAATAAACCGCAATAAACCCTAAAAAATCACAATAAACCCTAATAAATCGTAATAAACTCAAATACATGTTACTAAACCCTAATAAACAAAGTGAACCCTAATAAAACCTAATAAATCCTAAATATCCCTAAATAAGTTTGATAAACCCTATAAAAAGCTATTAATGCCAACAGAATCCCAATAGAAACCTAATATAAAATAAAAAATTCTAATAAATTGTAACAAATCCCAAAGAACACAAATAAACCCTAAATAACCCTAATAAACCCTAAAGAACCATATTAAACTCTAAAGAACACTAAAAACACACTAATGAACCCAAAAAAACACTATAACACATTATATAAACCCTAAAAACCGATACAATACCTAAATAAACCCTAAAACACACTAAAAACCCTAACAACCCCTATCAATCCCAAAAAAAAAACAAATAAACCCACAACCCCCCCCCCCCCCCAAACCATAAAAAATCAATCAGATACAATAAAAAACCATAAACACTAGTTAACAACCCTTAAAAACCCTAATAAAACTACAAACCTTAAACAACCATTAAAACCCTAAAAAGGCTTCAAATAGATACTTAAACCCTAAAAACATTACATAAACCCTTAAAAATGCAACAAAAACCCTAAAAACGCAACATAAACCAGAAAATGCAACATAAACCCAAAAAAAACTACATAAACCCTAAAATCACTACATAAACCCTAGAACTGTAACATAAACCCTAAAAAACACAACATAAACCCAAAAAAACGCATCATAAAAATTAAAAAACGCTACATAAAACCTAAAAACATAATATAAACCCTAAAAACACTACAGAAACACCAAAAACGTTACAAAAACCCTAAAAATGCAACATAAATACCACATCACCCCTAAAAACACTATATAATCCAAAAAACACAACATAAACCCTAAAAATGCTACATAAAACCTAAACCCTAAACAAGCTACATAAACCCTAAAAACATAACATAAACCCTAAAAATGATACATAAAATATAAAACTGCTAACTAAACCCTAAAAATGCTACATAAACACTAAAAATGATACATAAAGTCTAACAATTCTACACAAACCCTAAAAAATTCTAGAAAACCATAAAGATGCTTCAAATCCCTCATAAATATTAATCCCTAATATACCATAATATAAAAAATTAAACCCTAATAAACCCCTAATAAACTCAAATAATCCCTAAAAACACCTTATAATCCCTAAAAACCCTAAGAAACTCTACTCAACCATAATAAAAACCCAAAAATACTTAATAAACCCTAATAAATGATAATAAAACCTAATAATCCCTAAAAACACGTTAAGAAAACCTAAACAACCCTAACCAACCCTAATAGACACTAATAAACACTAATAAACCCTGATAAACCCCAAACAAACCCTAGAAAGCCCTAATAAACCATAAAAAATCTAAATAAACCCTAGTCAACCCTAACAAACCTTAACACACCATAATAACCCCTAATAAAACCCTAAAAACCATAATAAAGAAAAAATTGCTATTATACCTTAAAAATCCCTAGAAACCCTGATAAAATCTAATATATCCTAATAAACCCTAAAAACGCTCACAAACAATAAAAATGATCACAAACAATAAAAATGCGCTATATTACCTAAAAAGTGTTGAAAACACAAATATAACCTAATAAAGACAAAAAATGCTAATATACCTTAAAAATCCCAAGAAACCCTAATAAACCATAATAAAATCTAATATAACCTAAGAAACCCAATAAACGCTAACAAACTAAAAAACTGCTCACAAATAATAAAAACACGCTATATTATCTAAAAAGACCTAACACACACTAATATAACCTAATAAAACAAAAAACTAATAAACCCCTGACAAACCCTAATAAACCCTAAAAATCAAAAAATAAACCCTAATAAAAACTAAAAAACCTTAATAAAATAATAATAAAACCCTAAAAATACCTTCTCAACCCTAATAAACCTTGACACACAATAACAAAACCTAAAAAAATACAACTAAACCCCAATATTAAAAAAACACAAACCATTGAAAATCCCACGAAACCCTAATAAACCATAATAAATTCAAATATAAGCTAATAAACCCTTTAAAATTCTCACAAACCCTAAAAACACACTAATAAAACCTAAATAGTCATAACAACCCCTCATATATATTAAAAAAAACAAAAAAACACTCATATACCCTAATAAAAACACTTACAAACCCTAGAAAACCCTAAAAATAAAAAACAAATGCTAATAAACACTACTCATCCCTAATAATCCCTAATAAAACCTTAAAGATTTCAACTAAACCCTAATAAAACCCTAAAAATACCTACTCAACCCTAAGAAATCTTAACACACCATAATAAACCATAATAAACTCCACTAAACCCTAAAAAATGCAAATATACACTTAAAAATCCCTAAAACCACTAATAAATGCTAATAAAACCTAACAAAGCTTAAAAGCTCTAATAAACTTGAATAAACACTACTGAACACCAAAAAACCCTTATATACCCTCTTAAAAATTAATAAACCATAATGAACCATAATAAACCCAAATAAATCCTAAACATACCCAAATATACCATAATATACCATAATATACCCTAATAAACCCAACTCAATCCGAATAAAACTCTAAAAATACCTAATAAACCCTAATTAACCTTGAAACACTATAATAATTCCTATTAAAATCCTAATAACCCCCACCAAACCCTAAAAAATGCTAATATACCATTAAAAATCCCTAAAACACAAACAAACTTTAATAAATGTTAATAACACCTTAAAATCCTAAAAAAATGATAGTAAACCCTAAAAATACCTTTAATAATAATAGTAGTAATAACGCACGTGCATATGCATATGCATGTGCACAGTTTAAATAATAAATCATAACACACGTGAATGTGCATACGCATGTGCATTTGCATGTGAATGATAATAAATAATAAATTATAAATAATAATGCACGTTAATTGCATGTGTATGTGCATGGGCATGTGAATGATAATAAATAATAAATAATTACACACATTCAAGTTCACGTGCATGTGCCTGTGCATGTGCATGTCCATGGTAATAAACAATAAATAATAACCAAGTCCACATGAATGTGAATTTTCTTGTGAATGATAATAAATAATAAATAATAACACATGTGATAATAGAATATTGCACATGCATTGTGTGTGCACGTGCCTTAGAATAAATAATAATAACAATGTGATAATAGAATAACGCAATTGAATTGAATTTGCATGTGCATAATAATAAATAATATATAATAATGCACATACATGTGCATTTACATGTAATGATAATGATAATGACACATGCACGTGCATGGTAATAAATAATAAATAACAATGCACGTGCATGTGCATTTGTATTTTATGATTCAAAAAACAACAACAAAAATAATAATAATAATAATAATAATAACAAAAACAAAAAGAATAATAATAATAATAATAACAAAATAATAATGCAAGTGCATTTCATTTGCACGTGCATAGTAGTAAATAATAAATAAATAAAAATAAATAAAAACGCAGATGCATGTGCATGTCCATTTACATTTGATGATAATATTAATAATACTAATTGTAATAATAATAATAATAATAACACATTCATGTGCATGGTAATAAATAATAAATAACAACACAAATGCATGTGAATTTTCATGTGATAATGATAATAATAATGATAATGATAATAATAATAATAATAATAACTGTTATAATAATAATAATAATAATAGAAGAAGAATACATGTGCATTGGAGATGCATGTAAATGGTAATAAATAATAAATAATTATGCATGTGCATCTACATTTTCATTTGATGGTATTAATAATATCAGAATTAGTAATAATAGTAGTAGTAGTGGTGATAATAGTAGTAGTAATAATGCATATGATAATAGAATATTGCATGTGCATTACGTGTGCATGTGTATAGTAATAAATAGTAACTCTCGTGCATTGAATTTTCATGTGATGATGATGATGATGATGATGATGATGATGATGATAACAACAACAACGCATGTGATAATAGAATAACGCACGTTCATTGAATGTGCGTGTATGTGCATTTTCATGTGATGATAATAACAATAACAAAAACAACAAAAACAACCACAATAACAATAATAAAAAATAATAACAATGCATGTGATAAAAAAATAACATGTGTGCATTGCATGTGCTCGTGAAGGGTAATAAAAATATATTAATAACATACGTTCATGTGCATGTGAATTTGCATGAGATGATGATAATAATAATAACAGTAATAATAAGTTATAGTTGTTTGAAAAAATAGCAGACTTGACAAAAGTGCTAGAAATGGTGTCTCGAAAAACCTAACAAATCATAGTGTCATTAAAAAAAGGCATAACATCTTTTTTAAGTGTCCATTTCCCCTCCATGAATAGTCTAACTAAATCTCATGGAATGAACTATGATAAAAACAGGTTCCAGAGGCCGAACAGACACACATATCCGAAGTTATGAGCATTTTAAGAAAAAATTTACAGGGATCCGGACACAGAAATAGAGTTTTGGAGGAATTCTGATGGGTTTTTTTGATTTTAGGGTCCCAAATATGACTTTAACTATGTTCAAGTTTTCTTTATTCGTAGATCTCTTCACTGCCTTTGATTTGATATGTGGTAGAGCTCAGGCGGACAGACGGAGTGAATGTTATGGCTGTTTGAAGTTGGACTTTTATTGGGAGTGGTATAACTAATATACCTTATGTTTCTTTGATATTCTCAAAGTTTTGAATAGACTTGGTCCTCACTCATCTAACGAGCTTTTATTTTACTAGTCACAGTGCTCAAGCGGACATCCGAAGGAGAAGTTATGCCAATTTTAGTGAGTTGCGGGTTTCTTAGGTTTTTAGGCACTAGGAGGGTTGGTCAATTTGAAATGACAATAACTTCTGCTACATGTGTTAATTTTGTCTCTACCACATATCAAATCAAAAATTATGAAAATATACACACTCTGGTAACCAATGGAACCCTTTCTAACATTCATCAACCCCCAAAAGACCCAAAATCCCTTTGGATGGTCAAAAGATTGGCTTCTGGTGTCTGTTTTGCAATAACTTCTTCTATGGGTGTCCGTTTTGCCTCTACCACATATCTAATCAAAGCTTGAGACTAGACCAAAACTCTTATTACCACTTAATCACCTTCTCACATCCTTGAAGGCCCAAAAAGGTACTTAATACCTCCAAATGGCCACAACTTCTACTCTGTGAGTCCGTTTTGCATCTACCATATATCAAATCGAAGATTTCGACTAGATTTACACATCTGTGACCAATAGGAACAACTTATCACATTCTTAAAGACCCAAAAGGTCCTTATGTCCTCAAAATGACCATAACTTCTACTCTGGGTGTCCGTTTCACCTCTACCACATATCAAATTGAAGCTTACGACTAGCTCTACACATTTGTGACAATCATGAACAACTAAATGACCCTAACAACCCATGAATAATCCTATAAACACTAAAAACCATTAAAACCCACTCAAAACCCTAACAAACACTAAAAAAATTGAACAAACCCAAACAAACCATAAAAAACCCCCAAAAAACCCTAAAAAACATAACAAACCCTAAAAAACCCAAACAAACCCAAACAAGCCCAAACAAACCCTTAAAAGCACTAAGAAACCCCAATAAACACAAAAAACCCGAAGAAACACTAAAAAACTCCTAAGAAACCATTAGAAACCCTATCAAAACCTTAAAACCCTATCAAAACCCTATCAAAACCTAAGAAACATTAACACACACTTAGAAACCATAACACACCCTTAGAAACCCTAACACTCCCTTAGAAACCCTAACACACCCTTAGAAACCCCAACGCACCTATAGAAACCCTAACAAAAACATAGAAACCATTAGAATCCATAGCACACCATTATAAACCCTAACCCACCCATAAAAACCCTAACACACCCTTAGAAACCCTAACACACCCTTAGAAACACTAACAATCCCTTAGACACCCTAAATCACTCTAATATGAACTAATAAATCCTAACAAACCCTACCAACTAATAATAAACCATAATGAACCCTAATAAACCCTAAAGGCCACTACTAAACCCTAATAAACACTAATAAATCATAATAAACCATAAAAACTCTATTAGACCCCAATAAAAGATACAAAATACCTAAAACCCAAATATACAACAAAAGTGCTATTAAACCATTCAAAATGCAAATATTCACAAAAAAACCTAAAAACCACAAACACCCCCAAAACCCTAAAAACCCTAAAAAATCATAAAAAACCCTAAAACCATAAAAACATAAACCCCTAAAAACCCGAAAAAACTGAAAAAACCCGAAAACAATCCTAAATACCATAAAAATCTCAAAAAAACAACAAAAAACCCTAAAAAACCTAAAAACCACTAAAACGCTAAAAACCCTAAAAGCCTAAAATTGCCTAACAAAACCCTAAAGACCCCCATGAAACCCTTAAAAATTCTTAAAATCCCCTAGAAAACCCTAAAAACCTGAAAAGAAACCCTAACAACCACTAGTAACCCCTAAGAACCACTAATAAACCCTAATAACCCATACAACCCACTATTAAACCCAAAAAACCCTAATAAACACTAATAAATCGTAATAACCTGTAATAAACCATAACTATATTAGACCCAAATAAACACTACAAAAGCCCTAAAACCCCTAATATACAAAAAAATCACTACTAAACCATAATAAACCCTAATAATCAGTAAAAACCTTAACAACGCTGACAAAACGCAACAAAAATCTCCTAATAATTGCTTACAAAACCCTACAACACACTAATAAAGCCTAAAAAACCATAATAACCCCAAAATAAATCATACAAAACCCTAAAAAAACCATATTAATTTAAAAAAATCCTAACAATTCCAAATAAATTGTAACAAACTGAAACAAACCATAACAAACCCCAATAAACCCTAAAAAATCATAATAATCCCTAATAAATCGTAATAAACCCAAATACGCGTTACTCAACCCTAATAAATAAAATAAACCTTAATAAACCCTAATAAAACCTAAATAACCCTAAAAAGGTTGACAAACCCTAGAAAAATCAATCAATGCCTAAAAAAGCCCAATAAAACCCTAATATACAATAAAAAATGATAAGAAACTGTAACAAATCCTAAAGAACACTAATAAACCCTAAAGAACCCAAATAAACCCTAAAGAACCATATTAAACTCTAAAGAACACTAAAAAACCCTAAAGAACTGAAAAATGCTAAAACAAATTATATAAACCCTAAAACCGCTACAATACCCAAACAAACCATAAAACACACTAAAAACCCTAACAACACCTATCAATCCCAAAAAAAAACAACTAAACCCATAAACCCCCCCAAACCATCAAAAATCCATCAGATATTATAAAAAATCATAAACACCTGTTAACAACCCTTAAAAACCCTGAAAAACACTTAAAACCATAAACAACCATTAAAACCCCAAAAAGGCTTAAAATAGATATATAAACCCTAAAACGTTACAAAAACCCTAAAAAATGGAACAAAACCCTAAAAACACAACATAAACCATAAAACGCAACACAAACTCAAGAAGTGCTACATAAACCCTAAAAGCACTAGATAAACCCTAGAATTGTAACATAAACCCTAAAAAATACAACATAAACCCTAAAAACGCAACATAAACATTAAAAAATGATACATGAAACCTAAAAACACAATATAATCCCTAAAAAAACTACATGAACCCTAAAAATGTTACATAAACCCTAAAAATGCAACATAAACGCTACATCACCGCTAAATATGCTACATAAACCCAAAAAACCCAACATAAACCCTAAAAATGCTACATAAAACCTAAACCCTAAACACGTAACATAAACCCTAAAAACGTTACATAAACCCTAAAAACGATACATAAAACCAAAAATCACTAACTAAAAACTAAAAATGATACATAAACACTAAAAATGCTACATAAAATCTAGCAATGATACACAAACCCTGAAAAATGCTACCAAAACCCTAAAGACGCTTCAAAACCCTCAAAAATATTAAACCCTAATATACGATAATATAAAAAATTAAACCCTAATAAACCCCTAATAAACCCATAATAAACTCTAATAATCCCTAGAAACACCTTATAATCCCTAAAAACCCTAAGAAACTCTACTCAACCCTAATAAAACCCCAAAAATACCTAATAAACCCTAATAAATGATAATAATACCTAATAAACCCTAAAAACACGTTAATAAAACCTAAAAACCCTTGGCCAGCCCTAATAGACACTAATAAACACTAATAAACCCTAATAAACCCCAAAAAACCCTAAAAATACCTAATAATCCTTAAATAAAGCCAAATAAACCCTACTGAACCCTAATAAACCTTAACACACCATAATAACCCTTAATAAAACCCTACAAAACCCTAATAAAGAAAAAAATGCTAGTATACCTTAAAAATCCATAGAAACCCTGATAAACTCTAATATAACCTAATAAACCCTAAAATCGCTCACAAACAATAAAAAACGATCAAAAACAATAAAAATATGCTATATTACCAAAAAAGGCCTAAGAACATTAATATAACCTAATGAAGACAAAAAATTCTAATATATCATTAAAATACCTAGAAACCCTAATAAACCATAATAAACTATAATATAACCTAAGAAACCCTAAAAACGCTCACAAACAAAAACAAAATGTTCAAAAACAATAAAAACACGCTATATAATTTAAAAAGACCTAACAAACACTAATATAACCTAATAAAACAAAAAAAGTAATAAACTCTTAACAAACACTAATAAACCCTAAATATTCCTAATAAACCCTAATAAAAACTAATAGACCCTAATAAAAACATAATATAACCCTAAAAATACCTTCTCAACCCAAATAAACCTTGACATGCCATAATAAAACCTAATTAAACCCAACTAAACCCCAATAAACAAAAAAAGAAAACAAACCCTTAAAAATCCCTAAAAAACCTAATAACACATAATAAATTCTAATAAAAAATAATAAACCATAAAAAATTCTCACAAACACTTAAATAACGCTAATAAAATATTAAAAGTCCTAACAACCCCTCATATATATTAACAAAAACTAAAACGCACTCATATATCCCAATAAAAACAGTAACAAACCCTAGTAAACACTAAAAAATCCCTAACAAAGCCTAATAAACCATACTCAACCCTAATAGACCCCAATAAAACCCTAAAGATACCTACTCAACCCTAATAAAACCCTAAAAATTCCTAGTCAACCCTAATAATGCTTAACACACCATAATAAACCATAATAAACCCCACTAAACCTAGAAAATGAAAATATACCATTAAAAAGCCCTAAAATACCTAATAAATGCTAATAAAACCTAGAAAAGCATAAAAGCGCTAAGAAACCCCAATAAACACTACTAAACAATCAAACCCCTAATATACCCTCTTAAAAATTAATAAAACATAATAAACCCTAATAAATCCTAATCATACCCAAATATGCCCAAATATACCATAATATACCCTAATAAACCCAACTCAATCATAATAAAACCCTTAAAATACATAATAAACCCAAGTAAACCTTGACACATGATAATAAACCCTAATAAAATCCTAATAACCCCCACCAAACCCAAAAAACGCTAAAATACAATTAAAAAACCCAAAAACCCTAACAAATCACAATAAATGTTAATGTCACCTAAAAATCCTAAAAAATGCTAGTAAATCCTAAAAATACCTCTAATTATAATAATTGTAATAACGCAGGTGAATGTGCATATGCATGTGCATGGTTTAAATAATAAATAATAACACACATGCTAGTGCATATGCCTGTGCATTTGCATGTGAATGATAATAAATAATAACGCATGTGAATTCCATGTGTATGTGCTCTTGCATTTGAATGATAATAAATAATAAATAATAACGCACATACAAGTGCATGTTCATGTTCATGGTAATAAACAATAAATAATAACCAAGTTCACATGAATGTGAATTTGAATGTGAATGATAATAAATAATATATAATAACACATGTGATAATAGAATAACACATGTGCAATGCGTGTGCACACTACTACAAAAATGGCCATTACCAGCACTAGAAAAGTGCATTAACAGTGAAAATAAAAGCACTATAAATTGAGACAGGGATATAGGGGGGTCCCTTTTATCTGTGCTTAGAAAAGCGCTGATAAATGAACCTTTTTTCAGTGCTAAAAAAGTGCTGATAAAAGACCACTTTATGAGCGCTTTTTTTAGCTCTAATAAAAGGGGACTTTTATCAGCGCTCCAAAATAGCGCTGATAAAAGTAAAAAAAATAAAAAATATAAAAAATATTTATATAATGCAGGGGGGATTTTAAAAGCGCTTGACCCCCTCCCCCTTTATCAGCGCTAGGCGGACCACCCTCAATCTCTCACATGCGCTGCCCTTCCCTTGCATTCCCCCCACGCGCACACCTCCTTGCTTCCACCCGAACTCAAACCTGTGACCTCCCCCCTTGCATGCCTTCACCTTTACCACTAAGCCATTTCATTTTTTCTCTATCTAATGATATATATATTTATTTATATATATAGTTATATTTATTCATAAATTAATATAGATTCATATTAATATAAATATATTTAGTTATATTAATACATATATATTTATTCATATATTAGTATATATATATATTCATTCTTATATGAATATATATTTATATTAATATGTTTTTTATCCTTATATTTATGTTTATATTAATATATATTTATAAGATCAGTTTTAAATACATTTATAAA
The DNA here is from genome assembly GCA_963277665.1 of Viscum album. NCBI lineage: Eukaryota > Viridiplantae > Streptophyta > Magnoliopsida > Santalales > Viscaceae > Viscum > Viscum album. The sequence continues at coordinate 885,582,407 of OY728167.1, read as the reverse complement.
ATATGTTTTTTATGTGTGTTTATAAATAAATAAATACATACATATAAAACACACACACACACACACACATATTTAGGAATAAATACATATATATGTGTATTTGAAAAGCCATAGAATGTTAAAACAACCATAAATTCTAATCTAGAGGCCTGTTTCAACTCCACAACCATTCCAATCGAAAAAAATGAAACAATCTTTGATATGATATGTAGTGCAGGCCTAATGGACATCCGGATAAGAAGTTAGACATGTTTGAATGTTAACAAATCAGGGTATCCCTACTAAAGCCACTGACAATGCTACATAAACCCTATCAATTGGTACAAAACTACGAAAAATGCTTCAAAGCCCACAAAATGCAACAAAACCCCAAAAAAAGCTAAAATAACCCTAACAAAGCATAAAAAATCCAAACACACCCATAAAACCCAAAAAATGCATAAAACCGCAAACTATTCAAACAAACCATAATAAACCCTAAAAACCCTAACAAAACCTAACAAACCCTAACAACCACTAATAACCCCTAAGAACCACTAACAAACCCTAATAACCCCTAAACCCCACTATTAAACCCTAAAAACACTAATAAACACTAATAAATCGTAATAACCTGTAATAAAACCTAAAAAACTTTATCAAACCCTAATAAATGCTAAAAAAGCCCTAAAATCCCTAATATACAATAAATACACTATTAAACCCTAATAAACCCTAATAATCACTAAAAACTCTAACTAACCCAACATAATGCTACTAAAACCTCCAAATAATAGCGTAAAAACCCTACAACCAACTAATAAACCCTAACAAGCCCTAATAATCCCATAATAAATTGTAACAACCCCTAACAACCCCAAATGAATCGTAAAAAATCCTAAAAACACCTAATAAATCATTACAAACTTAAACAAACCATAACAAAATCCTAATAAACCGCAATAAATCCTAACAAAGCATAATAATCCCAAATAAATTGTAATAAACCCAAATACACGTTACTAAACCCAAATAAATAAATTAAACCCTAATAAACCCTAATAAATCCTAAATAACCCTAAAAAGATTGATAAAACCTAGAAAAAACTATTAATGCTTATAAAAGCCCAATATAACCCTACTATACAATAAAGAACGATAATAAACTGTAAAAAATCCTAAAGAACACTAATAAACCCTCAAAAACCCTAATAAACCCTACAAAACCATATTAAACAATAAAGAACACTAAAAAAACCAAAGGAACACAAAAAAAAAATGCTAAAACACATTATATAAACTCTAAAAACTGCTACAATACCCAAACAAACCCTAAAACACACTAAAAACCCTAACAACCCCTATCAATCCAAAGAAAACAAATTAACCCATAAAACCCCCCAAAAAAACCATTAAAATCCATAAGATACCATTAAAAACCAATAACACCCGTTAAAAACCCATAAAAACCCTAAAAAATAGTACAAACCATAAACAACCATTAAAACCATAAAAAAGACTTCAAATAGATATATAAACCTAAAAAATGTTACATAAACCCTAAAAAATGCAACAAAATCCATAAAAATGCAACATAAACTAAAAAACACAACATAAACCCAAAAAACTCTACATAAACCTTAAAAGCACTACATAAACCCTAGAACTGTAACATTAACCCTAAAAAACACAACATAAACCCAAAAAACGCAACGTAAACATTAAAAAATGCTACATAAAACCTAAAAACACAATATAAACCCTAAAACACTCCATGAACACTAAAATGTTACATAAACCCTAAAAATGCAACTTAAAGGCTATATCACACCTAAAAATGCTACAAAAACCCAGAAAATGCAACATAAACCCTAAAAAACCTACATAAAACCTAAATCCTAAACATGATACATAAACCCTAAAAACGTTACATATACCCTAAAATGATACAAAAAATATAAAACCGCTAACTAAACCCTAAAAATGCTACATAAACACTAAAAATTCTACATAAACTGTAACAATGCTACACAAACCCTAAAAATGCTACAAAAACCCTAAAGACGCTTTAAAACCCTAAAAAATATTAAACACTAATATACCATAATATAAAAAATTAAACCCTAATAAACCCCTAATAAACTCTAATAATCCATAAAAACACCTAATAATCCCTAAAATCCTAACAAAATCTACTTAGCCCTAATAAAACCCAAAAAATATCTAATAAACCCTAATAAATGAAAATAAAATCAAATAAACTCTAAAAACATGTTAAGAAAACATAAACAGCCCTAACCAAGCCCAATAGACACTAATAAACACTAATAAACCCTAATAAACCCCAAACAAACCCTAAAATCCCTAATAAACCATAAATAAATCCAAATAAACCCTACTCAACCCTAACAAACCTTAACACAACATAATAACCCCTAATAAAACCCTACAAAACCCTAATAAAGAAAAAAATGCTAGTATACCAAAAAAAATACCTAGAAACGTTGATAAACACTAATATAACTTAATAAACCCTAAAAACACTCACAAACAATAAAAAACGTTCACAAACAATAAAAACACGCTATATTACCTAAAAAGACCTAAAACACTAATGTAACCTAATAAAGACAAAAAGTGCTAATATAACTTAAAAATCCCTAAAAACCCTAATAAACCATTATAAACTGTAATATAAACTAAGAAACCCTAAGACGTTCACAAACAAAAAAATGCTCACAAACAATAAGAACACGCAATATTATCTAAAAAGACCTAACAAACACTAATATAACCTAATAAAACAAAATAACTAATAAACCCCTAACAAACCCTAATAATCCCAAAAACTCCCTAATAAACCCTAATAAAAACGAATAAACCTTAATAAAACCCTAAAAATTCCCTAAAAATACCTTCTCAACCCTAACAAAACTTGACACACCATAAAAAAACCTAATAAAACCCAACTAAACAACAATAAATAAAAAAACGCAAACAAACCATTAAGAAGCCCTAGAAACCCTAATAAACAATAATAAATTCAAATAAAAGATAATAAACCATTAAAAATGCTCACAAACACTAAAAACATGCTAATGATACCTAAAAAGTCATAACAAACCCTCATATATATTAACAAAAACTAAAAAAAATTCATATACCGTAATAAAAACACTAACAAACCCTAGTAAATCCTAAAAATCCCTAACAAACCCTAATAAACCGTACTCAACCCTAATAAAACATTAAAGATACTGACTCAACCCTAATAAAACCCTAAAAATACCTACTCAACGCTAATAAACAATAACACACCTTAATAAACCATAATAAACACCACTAAACCTTAAAAAATGCAAATATACCATTAAAGAGCCCAAAAACCCCTAATAAATGCTAATAAAACCTAACAAAGCTTAAAAGCGCTAATAAACCCGAATAAACACTACTAAACACTAAAACCCCCCTAATATACCCTCTTAAAAATTAATAAACCATAATGAACCATAAAAACCCCTAATAAATCCTAAACATACCCAAATATACCATAATATACCATAATATACCCTAATAAATCCAACTTAATCCTAATAAAACCCTAAAAATACCTAATAAGTCCTAATAGACCATGACACACCATAATAAACCCTAATAAAATATTAATAACCCCCACAAAATCCTAAAAAATAATAATATAACATTAAAAAACCCTAAAACCCTAATAAATCATAATAAATGTTAATAACACCTAAAATCGTAAAAAAATGAGAGTAAACTCTAAAAATACCTCTAATAATAATAGTAGTAATAATGCACGTGCTTGTAAATATACATGTTCATGGTTTAAATAATAAATCAAAATTCCTGTGCATGTGCGTATGCATGCGCATTTGCCTGTGAATGATAATAAATAAAAAAATTTAAATAATAACGCATGTGAATTTCATGTGTATGTTCATGTGCATGTGAATGATAATAAATAACAAATAATAACGCACATCCAAGTGCTTGTGCATGAGCATGTGCATGTGCATGGTAATAAACAATAAATAATAACAAATTCCACATGAATGTTCATTTTCATGTGAATGATAATAAATAATAAATAATAACACATGTGATAATAGAATAATGCAAGTGCATTGTGTGTGCACGTGCATGAGAATAAATAATAATAACACATGTGATAATAGAATAATGCAGGTGCATTTCATTTTCATGTGCATGGTAATAAATAATATATAACAATGCACCTGTATGTGAATTTATATGTAATGATAATGATAATGCCACATGCACGTGCATGGTAATAAATAATAAAAAACCACACACGTGCATGTGCATTTTTATTTGATGATACAAACCATAATAATAATAATAATAATAATATAATAATGCAAGTGCATTCCATGTGCACATGCATAGTAGTAAATAATAAATAAATAATAGTAAATAAGAATGCACATGCATGTGCATGTGCATTTACATTTGATAATAATATTAATAATACTAATTGTAATAATAACAATAATAATAACGCATGCACGTGCATGGAAATAAATAATAAATAACAACGCACATTCATGTGGATTTGCATGTGATAATGATAATAATAATGATAATGATAATAATGATAATGATAATAATAATAATAAAAACTGTGATAACAATGGTAATAATAGTAATAATAAAAGAATAATACAAGTGCATTGCATATGAATGTGCACGGTAATAAATAATAAATAATAAGGCACGTGCATCTGCATTTGCATGTGATGATAATAATAATAACATCACTAGTAGTAGTAGTGATAATAGTAGTAGTACCAATGCATGTGATAATAGAATATTTCATGTGCATTACGTGTGCACGTGCATGGTAATAAATAATAATTCGCGTGCATTGCATTTTCATGTCATGATGATGACGATGATAAGAATAAGAATAATATTATTATTAATATTAATAACAACAACGCATGTGATAATTGAATAATGCATGTGCATTGAATGTGCGTATTTATGTATTTGCGTGTGCATTTTGATGTGCATTTTCATTTTCATGTGATGATAATAACAATAACAACAACAAAAACAACAACCACAACCACAATAATAATAATAACAATAAGAATAACAATGTTTGTGAGAATAAAATAATGTGTCTGCATTGCATGTGCACGTGCATGGTAATAAAAAATAAATAATGATTCGTGTGAATGTGCATATGCATGTGCATGAGATGATAATAAAGAAAAAAAATAACAGTAATAATAATAATAATAACAACAACAACAATGTATGTGATAATAGAATAACGCAAGTGCATTGCATGTGTAGTGCATGACAATAAATAATAACTCATAGCACACGTGATGATAATAATAACAATAATAGTAATATTAATAATAATAGTGCATGTGATAATAGAATAACACACATGTATTGAATGTGCGCGTGTATGGTAATAAATAATAATGCACATGCATTTGCATTTGCATTTGATGATAATAACAATAATAGTAATAATAAAAATAGCAATAAAAATGCATGTGATAATAGAATAATGTAGGTGCATTGCGTGTGCGTGTGTATGGAAATAAATAATAACGGACGTGCATGTACATTTGCATCTAATAATAATAATAATACTAGTAGTAGTAGTAGTAATAATAATAATAATAACTACAATAAGATATGCACAAGAGTGGAAATAAATAATAAATAATAAATAATAACGCATGTGCATCTTCATTTGCATGTGACGATAATGATAATAATAATAATAATAGTAATAACAATAATGATAATTATAATAATGATAATGATAATAATGATAATGATAATAATGATAACAATAACGTGTGTGATAATAGAATAACACACATCCTAACAAACCCTAACATAACCTAACAAACCCAAACAACCACTAGTAACCCCTAAGAACCACTAATAAACCCAAATAACACATGAAACACACTATTAAACCCTAAAACCCTATTAAACACTAATAAATCATAAAAACCTATAATAAAACCTAAAAACCCTATTAGACTCTAATAAATGCTTCAAAATCCCTAAAAGCCCTAATATACAATAAAAACACTATTGAACCATAATGAATCCTAATAATCACAAGAAACCCAAACAAACCAGATAAAACACTACAAAACCTGCCAAATAATATCCTACAAAACGCTACAACCTGCTAATAAACCCTAACATACCCTAATAACACCATAATAAATTTTAAAAAACCCTAACAACCCCAAATAAATCGTAAGAAATCCTAACAATGCCAAATAAATCGTAACAAACTAAAACAAACCACAACAAACCCCTAATAAACCGCAGTAAACCCTAACAACTCATAATAAACCCTAATAAATCATAATAAACTTAAATACACATTAATAAACCCTAATAAATAAAACAAACCTTAAGAAACCCTAATAAATCCTAAATAACCCAAAAAAATGATGATAAAACCTAGAAAAGGCTATTAAAGCCTACAAAATCCCAATAAAACCCTAATATATTATAAAAAATGCTAATAAACTGTAACAAACCCAAAAGAACACTAATAAACCCTAAAAAATCATAATAAACCCTAAAGAATCATTATAAATTCTAAAGAACACTAAAAAACCCTAAAGAACCCAAAAACTGCTAAAACACACTACATAAACCCTAAAAACTGCTACAATACCCAAAAAACCCTAAAACACACTGAAACACCCTAACAGCCCCTATAAATCCTGAAAAACAAATAAACCCTTAACACCCCCCCAAAAAACCATTGAAAACACATCAAATACCATAAAAACCATAAACACTCCTTAACAACACCTAAAAACCATAAAAACCACTACAAACCATAAAGAACAATTAAAACCCTAAAAAATGCAAAAAATAGATCAATAATCCCAAAAAACATTATGTAAACCCCAAAAATGAAACAGAAACCCTAAAAATGCAACATAAACCCCAAAAACACAACATAAGCCCCAAAAAGACTACATAAACCCAATAACCACAACATAAACCCTAGAACCGTAACATAAACCCTAAACAATGGAACATAAACATTAAAAAATGCCACATAAAACCTATAAACACAACATAAACCCAATAAACACTACATGAACCCTAAAAACATTACATAAACCCTATAAAATAAAACATAAATTCTACATCACCCCTAAAAACGCTACATAAACCCAGAAAATGCAACATAAACCCTAAAAATGCTACATAAAACCTAAACCCTAAACACGCTACATAAACACTAAAAACGTTATATAAATGCTAAAAATGCTACATAAAACCTAAAACCAGTAACTAAACCCAAAAAGCACTAAATAAACACTAAAAATTCTACATAAACTCAAACAACGCTACACAAACACTAAAAAATGCTACAAAACCCTAAAGATGCTACAAAACCCTCAAAAACATTAAACCCTAATATACCATAATATAAACAATTAAAACCTAATAAACCCTTAATAAACTCTAATAATCCCTAAAAAACCTTATAATCCCTAAATACGCTATGAGACTCTACTCAACCCTAATAAAACCCCAAAACTCATAATAAACCCTAATAAATGATAATAAAACCTAAAAACCCCTAAAAACACGTTTAGAAAACCTAAACAACCCTAACCAACCCTAATAGACATTTATAAACACAAATAAACCATAATAAACCCCAAACAAACCCTTAAAATCCATAATAAACCATATATAAATCCAAATAAACCCTACTCAATCCTAACAAACATTAACACACCATAATGACCCCTAACACAAGTGCATTTCATGTGCACGTGCCTAGTAGTAAACAATAAATAAATAATAATAAATAAGAATGAACATGAATGTGCATGTGAATTTACATTTAATGGTAATATTAACAATACTATTTGAAATAATAATAATAATAATGCATGCACGTGCATGGTAATAAATAATAAATAATAATAAAAGAAAAAATACAACTGCGTTGCATTTGCACGTGAATGGTAATAAATAATAAATAATAACGCCTGTGCATTTACATTTGCATGTGATGATAGTAATAATAAGAAAATTAGTAATAATACTAGTAGTAGTGATGAAAATATTAGTAGTACAAATTCATGTGATAATAGTATATAGCTTGTGAATTACGTGTGCACGTGCATGTTAATAAATAATAACACCCGTGCATTGAATTTTCATGTGATGATGATGATGATGATGATGATGATAATAATAACAACACATGTGATAATAGAATATTGAACGTTCATTGAATGCGCGTGTATGTGAATTCGCATGTGCATTTGCATGTGATGATAATAACAATAATGACAACAACAACAACCACAATAATAATAATAACAATAATAATAAAAACGCATGTGATAATAAAATAACGTTTTTGCATTGCATGTGCTCGTGCATGGTAATAAAATTATAATAATAACACACGTGCATGTGCATTTGAATGTGGATGAGATGATGATGATAATAATAATAATAACAGTAATAATAAGTTATAGTTGTTTGAAATAATAGCAGACGGAACAAAAATGCTAGAAATGGGGTCTCGAAAAACCTAACAAATCACCGAGTCCTTGAAAAATGCATATCTTCTTCTTTGGGTGTCCATTTCAACTCCATGAATAGTCAAACTGAATCTCATGGAATGAAGTACAATAAAAACAGGTGTCGGAGGCCGAAAAGACACACATATCAGAAGTTAAGACCATTTTAAGAAAAATTTGATAGGGATCCGTACAAGGAAATGGTGTTTTGGATGCCTTATGATGGGTTTCTAGGATTTTAGGGTCTCAATCATGACTTGAAATATGATAAAGTAAACCTTATGCATAGATCTCTTCGCTACTTTCGATTTGATATGTGGTTGAGCTCAAACGGACCGGATTGAACGTTATGGTCATTGGAAGTTGGACTTTTTGTAGTGGTATAACTAAAATATCTTATATTTCAATGACCATCACATAGTTTCTACTAAACTTGGTCCTCACTCAACTCACGAGCTTCGATTTTACTGGTAACAGTGCTCAAACAGACACCCGAAGGAGAAGTTATTCCTATTTTTGTGAGTTGCGGGTTTCTTAGGTTTTAGGTGCTAGGAGAGTTGCTCAATTTAAAATGACAATAACTTATGTTATGTGTGTTAATTTTGGCTCTACCACATATCAAATCGAATATTGTGAAAAGATACACACTCTGGTAACCACTGGAACCCTTTCTGAGATTCTTCAACCCCCCCAAAAGACCCAAAATCAATTTGGATGGTCAAAAGATTGGCTTCTGGTGTTCGTTTTGAAATAAATTCTTCAATGGGTGTCTGTTTTGCCTCTACCAAATATCTAATTGAATCTTGCAACTAGAACTACACTCCTATAACCACTGAATCACCTTCTCACATCCTTAAAGGCCCAAAAGGTACTTAAAACCTCCAAAAGACCATAACTTCTACTCCGGGAGTCCGTTTTGCCTCTACCATATCTCAAATCGAATCTTTTGACTAAATATACACATCTGTGACCAATAGAAAAATCTTATCACGTTCTTAATGTCCCAAAAGGTCCTTAAGTCTTCCAAATGACTATAACTTCTTCTATGGGTGTTCGTTTAACCTCTACCACATATCAAATTGAATCTTGCGACAAACTCTACACATCTGTGGCAACCATGAACAACTAAATAACCCTAACAAACCATGAATAATCCCATAAACACTAAATACCATTAAAAACCATGGAAAACCCTAACTAACCCTAAGAAACACTAACAAACCCTAACAAACCCTAACAGACCCTAAAAAACCCTAAAAAACTCTAAAAAACATAAAAAACCCCAACAAGCCCTAACAAAACCTAACAAGCCCTAAAAAACCCCAAGAAGCACTATGAAACCCCGATAAACCTGATGAAACCCTAAAAAACTCGTAAGACACCATAAGAAACCCTAACAAAACCTAAAAACCCTAAAAAAACCCTAAGAAAACCTAAGAAACACTAAAACACCCTTAGAAACCCAAACACACCCTTAGAAACCTGAACACAACCTTAGAAACCCTATCACACCCTTAGAAACCCCAACACACCAATAGAAACCCTAACACAACCTTAGAAACCCTTAGAAACCATAGAACACCCTTAAAAACCCCAACCCGCCCATAAAAACCCTAACCCACCGTTAGAAACCCTAACACACCCTTAGAAACCCTAACAATCCCTTAGACACCCTAAATTACTCTAATAATCACTAATAAATCCTAACAAACACTACCAACCAATAATAAACCATAATAAACCCTAATAAACCATAAATCCTATTTCTAAACCCTTATAAACACTAATAAATCGTAATAAACCCTAAAACCCTATTAGACCCCAATAAAAGCTACAAAATACCTAAAAACCCAAATATATAAAAAAATGCTATTAAACCATTCAAAATGCTAATATTCACAAAAAAACCCTAAAAAACCCGGAAACACCTGACAAAACCCCAAAGAACCATAAAAACCCAAAAACCCAAAAAACCCTAAAAAACCCTAAAAACCCTAAAAACCCTAAAAATCCTAAAAACCCTAAGAAACTCTGAAACCCATAAAAATACGAAAAAACTAAAAAAAAACCCAAAAAAAACCTAAAAATGCTAAAAAACCTCAAAAAACCTCAAAAAATGCTAAATACTCTAAAACCCCTAAAACGCTAAAAACCCCCTAAAAAGCCTAAAAATGCCTAACAAAACCCTAACTAACCCTATTAAACCCTCAAAAACCCTAAACCCCCTAAAAACTCTAAAAACCTCAAAATAAACCCTAATACACCTTAATGAACCCTAAATAACCCAAAAAAACCCTAAAGAACCACTAAATGCACTAACAATACTACAGAAACCCTAACAATTGCTACAAAAAACCAAAAAACGATTCAAAAACAACAAAACGCAACAAAACCCCAAAAAACACTAAAATAACCCTAACAAAGCATAAAAAATCCAAACACACCAATAAAACCCAAAAAAACACATAAAACCTCAAACTCAAACAAACTGTAAAGAACCCTAAAAACCCTAAAAAAACCTAACAAACCCAAACAAACACTAATAGCCCCTAATGACAACTAATAAACCTTAATAACCCATAAATACCCATATTAAACACTAAAAACCCCAAATAAACACTAATAAATCGTAATAACCTGTATTAAACCCTAATAGACTCTATTAGAGCCTAATAAACAATAAAAAATCCCTAAAACACCAATTATACAATAAAAAACACTATTAAACCATAAGAAAACCCTAATAATCACTAAAAACCCTAACAAACCCCACAAAACGCTACAAAAACCTCTAAATAATAGCCTACAGAACCCTACAACCCACTAATAAACCCTAACAAACCCTAATAACCCCACTATCAATCGTAACAAACCCTAACAACCACAAAAAATCGTAACAAATCCTAACAGTGCCAAATAAATCGTAACAAACTGAAACAAACCATAACAACCTCCTAATAAATCGCAATAAACCCTAACATATCATATTAAACCCTAATAAATCGTAATAAACCCAAATACAAGTAACTAAACCCTAATAAATAAAATAAACCCTAATAAACCCAAAAAAAAATTAAATAACCCTAAAAAAGGTTGATAAACCCTAGAAAAATCTATTAATGGCTAAAAAATCCCAATAAAACCCTAATATACAATAAAAATTGCCAATAAACTGCAACAAATCCTAAAGAACACTAATAAACCCTAAAGAACCCTAATAAACCCTAAAAACCATATTAAACTCTAAAGAACACTAAAAAACCCTAAAGAACAAAAAAATGCTAAAACAAATTATATAAACCCTAAAAACCTCTATAATACCCAAAAATCCCTAAAACACACTAAAAACCCTAACAACCCCTATCAATCCCAAAAAAAAACAAATAAACCCATAAACCAACCCAAAAAACCATTAAAAATCCATTAGATACCATAAAAAACCATAAACACCTGTTAACAACCCTTAAAATCTCTAAAAAAACTACAAACCATAAACAACAATTAAAACACAAAAAATTCTTCAAATAGATACATAGCCCCTAAAAACGTTACATAAACCCTTAAAAATGCAACAAAAAACACTAAAAACGCAACATTAACCAAAAAATGAAACATAAAACCAAAAAATACTACATAAACCCTAAAATCACTACATAAACCCTAGAACTGTAACATAAACAATAAAAAAACACAACATAAACCCTAAAAAATGCGACATAATCATTAAAAAGTGCTCCATAAAACCTAAAAACAAAATATAAACCATCAAAACACTACATGAACCCTAAAAACGTTACATAAACCCTAAAAATGAAACTGAACCACTACATCACCCCTAAAAACGCTACATAAACCCAGAAAATGCAACATAAATCCTAAAAAATGCTACAAAAAACATAAACCCTAAACACACTACATAAATCCTAAAAACGTAACATAAACCCTAAAAATGATTCATAAAATCTAAAACTGCTAACAAAATGCTAAAAACTCTACATAAACACTAAAAATGCTACATAAACTCTAACAACGCTACCCAAACCCAAAAAAATGATACAAAAATTCTAAAGACTCTTTAAAACCCTCACAAATATTAAACCCTAATATACCATAATATAAAAAATTAAACCCTAATAAACCCCTAATAAACTCTTATAATCCATAAAAACAACTTATAATCCCTAAAAACCATAAGAAACTCAACTCAACCCTAATAAAACCCCAAAAATACCTAATAAACGCAAATAAATGATAATGAAACCTAATATACCCTAAAAACACGTTAGGAAAACCTAAACAACCATAACTAACCCTAATAGACACTAATAAACACTAATAAACCTTAAAAAACCCCAAACAAACCCAAAAAGCCCTAATAAACCATAAATAAAGCCAAATAAACCCTACTCAACCCTAACAAAGCTTAATGTACCATAATAACCCCTAATAAAACCCTACAAGACCCTAATAAAAAAAATGCAAGTATACCTTAAAAATTCCCTAGAAACCCTGATAAAGTCAAATATAACCTAATAAACTGATGAAAATGCTCACAAACAATAAAAAAACTATCAAAAACAATAAAAATGTGCTATATTACCTAAAAAGACCTAAAAACACTAATATAACCTAATAACAACAAAAAAAATGCTAATATACCTTAAAAATCCCTAGAATCCCTAATAAACCATAATAAACTCTAATATAACCTAAGAAACATTAAAAACACTCACAAACAAAAACAAAACGATCAAAAACAATAAAACACACAATATTATCTAAAAAGACCTAACAACAACTAATATAACCTAATAAAACAAAAAAAAAACTAATAAACCCCTAACAAACCCTAATAAACCCTAAAAATCCCTGATAATCCCTAATAAAAACTAATAAACCCTAATAAGACCATAATAAAACCCTAAAAATACATTTTCAACCCTAATAAACCTTGATACACCATAACATAACTGAATAAAACCCAAATAAAACCCATTAAACAAAAAAACACAAACAAACCATTAAAAAGCCCGATAAACCATAATAAACCATAATAAATTCAAATAAAATCTAATAAACCATTAAAAATGATCAAAAACACTAAAAACACGCCAGTAAAACCTAAAAAGTCACAACAAAAACTCATACATATTTAAAAAAATTAAAAAAACACTCATATACCCTAATAAAAACACCAAAAACCCCTAGTAAACCCTAAAAATACTTAACAAACCCTAATAAACCATACTCACCCCTAATAAACCCTAATAAAACCTTAAAGATACTGACTCTACCCTAATAAAACCCTAAAAATACCTACTCGACCCTAATAAACCTTAACACACCATAATAAATCATAATAACCCCCAATAAACCCTAAAAACGCAAATATACCATTAAAAATCCCTAAAAACCCCTAATAAATTCTAATAAAATATAATAGAGATTAAAAGTGCTAATAAGACTGAATAAACACTACAAAACACTAAAAAACCCTAATATACCCTCTAAAAAATTAATAAATCATAATGAACCATAATAATCCCGAATAAATCCTAAACATAGCCAAATACACCATAATATACCATAATATACCCTAATAAACCCAACACAATCTTAATAAATCCCTAAAATACATAATAAACCCTAATAAACATTGACACACCATAATAAACACTAATAAAAGCCTAATAACCCCCACCAAACCCTAAAATATGCTAATATACCATTTAAAACCCTAAAACCCTAACAAACCATAAAAACTGTTAATAACACCTAAAAATCCTAAAAAATGATAGTAAACCCAAAAAATGCTAATAATAATAATATTAGTAATAATGCATGTGCATGTGCATATGCATGCACATGGTTTAAATAATAAATCACAAGGCATGTGCATGTGCATATGCCTGCGCATTTGCATGTGAATGATAATAAATTATAAATTATAAATAATAACGCATGTGAATTTCATGTGTATGTGCATGTGCATTTGAATGATAATAAATAATAACTAATTACACACATACAAGTGCATGTTCATGTGCATGTGCATGTGCAGGTGCATGTGCATGATAATAAACAATAAATAATAACCAAGTCCACATGAATGTGCATTTTCATGTGAATGATAATAAATAATAAATAATAACACATGTGATAATAGAATAACGCATGTGCATTGCGTGTGCACATGCATTAGAATAAATAATAAGAACACATGTGATAATAGAATAACGCAAGTGCATTGCATTTTCATGTGCATGATAATAAGTAATATATAATAATGCATCAGCATCTGCATTTACATGTAATGATAATGATACTGATGCATG